>JAIPRL010000426.1:24272-42512 GCA_025469235.1 Pemphigus obesinymphae | reverse complement strand
TCATTTGTTAAGAATTTATGATACTGCTTTGATTCTTCTGAATCCAAGTTTACCAAGAACGTGATTACTTCTTCTTTTATACTCCAAAAACGTTCGATCACTTTGCCTTTACTTAACCAACGGACATGTTATCGTGACTATTATTATAAACAGCGGTATACGATGAACGCTATCGTAATTTCCTAATAAATCATAAAAATAGATCGCCTCTGAATATTGTATACACACGCGAATGCAAGCGACACGGCCCGCAGCCGTGACTGCGGCACGTTCAACAACAACACCGATAATCATAAACCGTTATTATTGTCTCAGCGCCTAATTAAATCGATTTCAATATTAGTTTAATTTTTGTTATGAAGGGAGGGGGAGTGATACATAGGATATACAGGAAAATTAAAAAAATTTTTGACGGTCCAGTTATTTCCCTTCCGCGGACCGGACATGGCCCGCGGACCGCCTATTGCCGACGCCTGGCCTATAGGGTGCTTCCGGATTTTTAGAAAATCCTTTAGGGTGCCGTAAGTCAAAAAAATTTTGGAAACCTCTTGTATAGACTATAAACGTAGTGTTGGGTATTATTTTTTTGAATATCGCAGTAGTAATTGCGGTACTTATTACCTAGGTATTTCAAGTAACGCGAATGTAATTCAATCTCTATTCAATAATAATTTCAATGAAGTACACGACATTTTGGACGTCACACATTTTTCACGATATTTATTATAAATATTAAATTATTAAGTATAGAAGACCGAGAAATATAACGAAGACAAAATGTATTGTCAAATCTGAATAACACGTGATTGTTTTAGATTCTGAGCGAATAAGCGATAAATATATTTTTACGTATTTACGGTTTTACGATGATGTATTTTTTTTTTTTTTTTTTTTTTTGCATCTAGTTGATACTTTAAAGAGGTCATTTTTCGACTTTTTTTTAAAAAATTTCGATAAACGCGTAAAAAAAAACTAACAAAAAATTAGCATACAAATCAGTGAACACGATTTTGGTAAAAATTCTTCATGACTGAAAATTTTCACCACAAACGTATATACGTAAAATATTAATACAAACAAATTTTCGAAAATTATTACCTATTTTTAGGCTATTTATAGCAATATCCAAATTTGAGACATTTAATTCATAACATATTTAATTTTAGGTTCTAAGACCTAAAAATTTAATACAGTGTAAAAATTACGTAATTCTAAATTTTTCTTCGTATTTCTAAAACAAGAAATTTAAAATATCGTTTGGTACAATAATTTTTAATAACCATTTAATTTTTTTCAAAAATACAATTATTTTGGTAAGAAATGTGAAATAATAGATCTATAAACTTGAAATTTTCACCAGAAACGTATGTAAGTACATACATTAGTCATTATGAAGGCAAAAAAATTTTTGATATATCCACTGAAGCTTCGCTCAGAATCGTTTTTTTTTAGAAAGAAATGATTTATCATTGCTTTCAAATTCAATATATCTACCACTAGTTTCCCACCCAACAAGCAAAGTGTTTTCAACCCGTTCTGACCAGCTCTTTTAGATTATACAACTCGTATCTTCTTTAGGTCCGATTTTTCAATCTAATTTATTTGCCGAATAACAGAGTTAATTGAAAGATAAGGAAAAATGAACAATTATTTGTTTTTCAATGTCCAGAAAACGCTTATTCATCAAATAATGTTACTCGGTACTATATGTTTCGAATAAAATATAGGTATTCGACAAATAACTGCTAATATTGCTGACTTATGAAAAATTGTAGTCTGATTTAATCTATTTTACCTAGGAAGAATATTATGTGGATTACAGTCTATAAATAATACAAAATATTATTTCGTAGGTACTTCTAAATTCATTTAGGTTAGATTCTTTTGTACGTATATTTGTTTTTTTATTTACTACAACAATTTATTGTTGCCGAAAAAAAATTCATTGTAATTAATACAAATTTAAATATTCTCTGGTTCATAATATATTTTATGCGTTATCATATAATAATATCACAGAGAACATATTCTGTTCTCTTTTTATTCCCTGTACTGAAATGATTGAAACGAATGACTGAAATTCAACTATGAATAAGTACATTTTCGTTTTACGATTCATTTGATTCACATTTAATATGCATATAATACATATTCATATATAATAGGTAATTACAATTTGATAGAAAATAAATAATTATATAATAATAAGTTAGGTAGTTAGTTCTATTTTTATTTTATTTTTTTTTTTAATCTCATTTTTATTAATTGCTCATAATTTAACAGCGATAATCATCAATTAATCTACCTTTTACATTTATCTCAACTTGTTTCGTTAATTTAATATTACGTTATATATAATATTGTTATGTTAAGTTTTACGCGTCTAAATATGTGTAGCTGTATTATTTTCCTTTTCGAATGATTTATTGATGAAGAATGGTCATTATTCGTGTATTTCTTATGGCTGTAAATGCATTTTTAACTAATAATATATACGTTTATACCACCGATATATATACATCTGTGGTTTATACTTCATATAGTAATTACTCTTATCATGATTGAAATGCGTCCCAATTTCTGGGACGCAAATAGACAATCGCTTATCAATTGGTATTATTAATGTTAACATTGGGATGCAAGTAGTGTGCAACCATTACATTATTACATATTTACCTTCCTTCCTGATCTTAGTATCGAACAATTATTTGTTAATTTAATTTTTGACTCTAGAAACTTAATTTTAAATGTTGTATATTTACATACCTAAGATTGACACAGGTTCTCAACACAGTGTAATTTTGGGAAAATGGTATAGTTAATATTTAAATCATATAAAGTTAGAAAAAAATTACATTTCTCTTTCTGATTACGTCGGTAATAATATAAAACCGATTGGAAAAATTATTGTAAATTCTGAATATGAAGGCAAAAAATTTTAAATGTGCATTTATGTATTCGCCAATGGTGGTCATCCACTTATCGGTCGAAACGACGTACATAATATTAAATATTTTCCATTGTTTAATTTAAAAAATAAAGAAGATTTAGATTCTATAATAGAAAAATATAATGATGTTTTTAAAGATGAAATAGGCACTTTTAACAAGTATGAAATCGTATTAAATGTAAAAGCTGGGGTAGTACCCAAATTCTATAAGCCTAGGTCAATTTCTTTAGCATTCAAAGGTAAAGTTGATACAGAATAATCAATCGTCTAGTGAGTAATAATATTTTGGTTCCAATCGATTACAGCGAGTGGACAACTCCCATTGTTCCAATATTATTTCAAACGGTGGTATACTGTTAGAATTTGTGGGGGATTTCAAAATAACAATAAATGCGGTATTAGAAGGAACTGGAATATCCTCTCCCAAATATAGAATATTTGTACGCGAATATAAGTGGCTCAAAATATTTTTCTAAAATTTATCTTAAAGACGCATATCAACAAATGGTCATTAAAGAATCAGATCACAAATATACTACTATAAATACCCATAAATGATAAAGGATTATTTAGCTATACTCGTAACCCTTTCGGAATAAAATCGTCAGCAGGGGAGTACAAAAAGCTATGGAAATTTCCACATTAGGTCTTGAAGGTATAGGTATATTTCAAGATAATGTTATTGTAGCCGGTGCAAACGTATCTAAACACAATACTCGATTAAACAAATTATTATATGTACCTACCTACTATTAAAGTTCGGTCTAAGAGTAAAAATAAAAAAATGCAAATTTTTACAAAAATCAATTGAATATTTAGGACATAAAATAGATGAAAAGGGCTTACACACACTACAGAAACACATTAAATTGGTATTTTCAATTGCCGTTGTCCCTGAAAATAAAACTATGCTAAAATCATTTTTAGGCATAGTTACAAATTATATAAAATTTGTGGCAAACACAGCAGAAATTCTTAAGCCACTTTACTCACTCTTACGTAATGAGACAAAATGGCTTTAGTCATCAAACTGTGATCAAGCGTATAAAAAATTAAAAAGATGCTAATTTCAAGTCCTATCTTAGCACATTATGATCATGAACTTCCTATTAAGTTAACAGTCGGTTCTTCTTCATATGCAATAGGTGCAGTGTTATAGCATATTTATTCTGATCGTTCAGAACGACCAGTAGCATTTGCTTCTCGAGTATTATCAGACTCGGAATGTAAATTTCCTCAAATAGAAAAAGAATGTCTTGCGATAATATTTGGTATTCAAAAATTCTATGATTATCTTTACACGATAGAAAATTCATAGTAGAAACCGATCATAAACCGTTAATTCACATATTTGGCGATAAAAAAGGAATACCAATTTATGTAGTCAATCGTTTACAATGGTGGGCCTATGTTCTTTCGTCATTTGATTTTGAAATTAAACATGTCACCTCTAATGATAATTCAGCAGATTTTCTATCACGTATAAAAATGAACCAAAAAAACACAATAAAGAACGAAAATGATGAATGTGTTCGTATAAATTTCATACACGAACAAACACCAATGGTAGATTGGTCAAAGATAAAAATCAAGCAAGCAGAGACCCAATACTATCAAAAGTATTAAACGCGGTTAGAACGTGAAAATGGACTAAAGATTTTTCCAATAGTTTAAAATTAAAATTGTATAGTTCACGCAAAACCCTACAGAAAAATGCTTAGGATACCATGGGAGAGAGGATGACAAATGAAGCAGTACTAGAAACCGTAAAGGATAAGCGACAGCTATGGAAAAATATTCAATACAGAAGATATAAAATGATAGGACACATATTAAGACATGATAGCCTACTAATAAGACAATAATAATTGAAGAAGACGTAGAACGGTAGAAGGACACATTGGAAGAGGAAGACCAAGGACGGAATACATAACACAAATAATCAAGGATATGAATAAGAAATGCTATAAGGACCTGAAATAATTATATTACAATAAAGAAGCGTGGAGAGCTGCAACAAACTAATCTAAGAATTAATAACAAAAATAAAAAATAAAAATCATATAGCAAAAATGTTTGAATCTTTAATTCATTTAATTGTTTCCTCTATCCAACCTCTAGTTAAATACTTTCTGATTGATGAACAGCCTGGATTTTCACCAGGTCGATCAACTCTTACTTGTAATCTTGTATTTAACTTCTTTATTTTGGAATCATTTACTCGCCAATATCAAGTTGACACCATTTACACTGATTTCTCTAAGACTCGACCGAATTGATCATGCCATTCTTATTAAAATCTTATCTAACTCTTGTTTCGGAGAACCTGTTCTCTCATGGTTCTCATCCTATTTGACTAATCGAAAGCAATATCTAGGTGAAATTACAAGATGGTACTTCCAATATCATTATCCATTCATCAGACGTTACTCAAAGCGCCATTCTTTCTCCGTTACTGTTTTTCCTTCTCGTAAATAGAACTACTTCTATTCTACGCAATGCTTAATACCTCATATTTGTTGATGATGTAAAATTATTTATATGTATTCAGAATTTGAATAATGCAATTTGACCTTGGCCGGTTAGTGCATTGGGAGTAAATCGCTGGAATTATCACTCAATGTTTCCAAATGCCTTAAAATGTCCTACTTTCGTATCGTCCATCTATTTGATCACCATCCATTCAAAAAATTAATTATTGTAGAGCTTTTGAAATCTTTTGTTTCATACGTCATATTTCCTCAAAATTCAAGTTGGAACATTCGCTTAAGATTCTTTACTGCTCCTACAGAGCAACGCAAATTTCTATCTTTTACAGCTTATTTTCTAAAGATCCTTTCCCAGACAATAATATTATAGAATTATCACATCCCAAATACATTCTGGATGGTACCTATATGTTTTATAGTATGGGTTCCCAATTATAGTCCCGAAAATGTCAAAAATTCATCCAGAACATCCATAAGTCATCCCATATACATTGTAATTATCAAATTTTCGAATTTTCAAAATTACAAGGAAATATTACACCAAAATAGTAAATATTATTGAAAAACTTTAATGACTATAAAAAAAATTGCTGTTTGCTATTTTTGATATTTTTAATTTTCAAATCTTAAAACCTAAAATCAACTATTTCAAGACTTAAAAATCTTAAAATCTATTACAAATAGCCAAATCACGTCTACTAGGTATAAGTACTAAATTACCTACATGTTTGATATAAATTTATAGATTTGAGAATCATTATTTTCAGAATAACCAAGAAATAACAAATTATTTAGGTTAGTTATCGATTGTATACAAATCCCGTGTTTTTACTTATCTACAAGTTTATGTTAATTTCCGGTAGGTTTTTCTACACGTTTACCAAAAGATTTTACCGAAAATCTAATTATTTGTTTACTGGTTATACTATTATGTAATATAAATTGTATTTTAGATACCTACTGGGCGTAACGAAGTATATATTTTTTTTAAGCTTTCATTGTAGAATACAGATAGTGTATTATTACAGAAAACGAACATTTTAACTTTTTTTTCAGAAACTAATAGTTTTTACCTTTGATAAACCAAAAAATCAACGAGATTTTTACATTTCTACCTGAGCAATAAAAAATACTGCCAAAAATAAGTGCTTTATGCTTAACGATATAAATTTTACAGGTTCAGTGTCCGACTAGCATCAAAAAGGCTAGTCCGCGATTTGGTTAAAGGGCCCATATAAATAAGTTTTAGGAGTTTTATAATTATTATATTGGACAGTTTTAAGAAATTTTAATAAAAAATTATTTAACAATTTAAAAATATTTATTATAAAATAATTCCGTGTCAGTGCTATTTATTATTGTATAATTAAGATAAAAAGTTCTCGGGTTGCAGTAGTCGTCATTTATTTACAATATACCTAATAGACACAATTATCTGTTTTACCGTCGTCCTCCTTTCAATAATATAAATAGAACGATGTTATGTCATCTGTAAAAAAATCCCAAAAACTATTTTATAAAATTAATAACTTTACTTGTAAACATTGTGTACAATTTGGATTCTTAATTACGACTACATAATTAAGAAAATATTTATTTTCGGGAAAATAACAAATATGTGGCGTCCTCCAGTCCTAATCTTAATAGATACATAGGTACTATTTTGAAAAAAGTTATACAAAATTTAAATACGCAGTGGCGTCATTTAAATTTTATTTTTTTAATACCTATGCATAATTTTATGCAAGCCACAGCCCTGTCTGCAATTTTCAATACATTAAAAATAAAATAACTGGCTTATTTTGAACTTTCCAATATAATAGTAAACACAAAATTTTATATTTATATAGTACTATAGTATAATAAATTAATCTATGCCTTGTGAAAAGAAGAAAAAATGGTAAAATTTGGAATATAAAATATTATAAATTTTGGTGATAAACGAACATATACTTTCGATACCTACATGTATCCTGGGCGATTTTTAAATAAATATTCAATTTAACTGAGTATTATAAAATAAATTTTGATAATTTATCCAAAAACTTAATACACACTTTATAGGAAAATTAAAATACTATTTTACAGGCTTATATATTAAATAGATCAATCGTTTAGAATTTTTTACTATAGTTGCAAAATAGGAAATAATAATCGTCTAGTAAATCAATATCATGTCCGTAGATTTATTAATAAATATTATTAATCAAATATAAGCAAAGGAGCCCAGGGATCCCAAAATTAACTAAGGGCCCAGTCCGCGATCGCCGACTAGCGGTCTGGGCCAGTAGTACCTTGGATTTGTGGGGTTTTGCCGTTTCCAGCACTGCCAACACCTTATGACATAGGGCTGACAAACACCCACACCGTATCTGTAAGCTGGGGGTGTCGTACTGAATGGAATGACGTACTGGGAAGAGATGCAAGTTTCAACCTCCAGTGAGGTTCGCAATAACTATTTCCTCTATTCAGGCCAGGGGCAGCCTCCGGTGATGGTGTCAACCAGCAGAAGTGTCCCCCCGAGGGTCCATTAGACAGATACACAGACCTGCTCGGTAACCACTCTCGTTCTTTGGGGACAGCCACCTTCGAGTCCTATATTATACATTAAATTACCTATATAAATTATTGTTTTATTTTTTCTTTCTCAGTTTCAAGATAGTATCAGAAATGAGTTTCAAAAAAATTATTATTTTATATCTTTATTTTGATACATAATAATAATTATAATTTCTTAATAAAATTAAGTATAAATTAGTATAAATTTAGTTTATGAAAATTTCAATTTCTTTACATTTGAAAACAAAATATTATTTAAACTAATAATATTTTTGTATAAGTAAAAACTGCCGAGAAAATATTAGATATTACCTATACCTTTATACTATTAAACTATACTTTTTCCGAGACTCCACTTACCCACAAAAAAAAAGTTGATAGAACAGAAGTAATATGCTCAATTTTTAATAGATTACTTACTTCCGATATCCGATTCCCGAAACGCAAGTTACCTGTAGAAAAAACATCAAGTCATAAATATGTTATTTCGGACGCAATAGTATTTTTTAAGTGATCATAACTCGCTCCTAGGTATGTTAATTCTATTTTTTTATAATTGCGTAATCAATATATTTGTATAATATATAAATCTGCCATTCAGTCTATATCATATAAGCACGGTGTACTATTTATATTTAATTGATTTAGAAAAAAATATCTGACAAAATTAAATGTATTTAAATGTTCCGATTTTAATTGAGGAAATAAATTCTAATTTTGTATATTATTCTTTATTAAAATATGTTAGAAACAGAATTTTGATAGTTTTGCTAGTTTGTTTCCTAGTTATTCTAGTTATCTCATAATACATAAAATAACTTTACCATAATAATTGTAAAATTGTAATTGAAAGTTGTATTCATATTTTGAATACATAGCAACATTGTTAACTATATTTTCCAACAATCTAAGGCTATAATATGTTATTTTATTTCTTAACAATCTTTTTATACCTAACTTGTAATATTTAGTTAAATAAATACTTTTAACAAGAGTGTAAAATATTCACGAAATGTTTAAAAAATATAAATAAGAACAATTATGTGTTGTACTCATATATGATAAAAATCACGTATTAATTATGAATATTATTCTGTACAAACTTAACAGTTAAACATTGCTTAGTAAACGTCATATATATTGACTAAAAATAATGAAAAAAAAAATAAATAAATGATACAAAAAAAATCCAAATAAAAATAAGGATTTTTTAATATATTCGTTATAACAATACGACTTAATTACTATTATGTACAATGGTAAAAAAAAAATTGTGAAAGAGAAAGGAAATGATTCCACTTTATATATGTATATGTATATACATATACATATACATATATATGCACAAGTAAAATAATTAATAAAACTAAGACTCTTAAAGAGACTGATTAAATTTATCCATCAACAACAAATCGTCCACCGAGAGTTGATGTCAGCATTTTAAATGTTCACTTGTATCTGAAAAAAATATAACAGTTATTATTTTTATTTGTGGTAAAATAAATTGTTATAATTGTATAAAATTCAGTTTCCATCATAAAAAATGTATAGAAATACAAAATATAAAAACATTTATAACTACTAGGTATAGGTTACATTCTATTAAGAAATAATAACAATTATTCTTAGTTTTTATATTATTATTATATCTTTACACACAAACAGATTTCATAAATTTATTGCAATTCATTTAAATATCATTCCACTACTTGCATCGTTATATATTAATACATTTTAATCATTTAACTGTTTGTATATAATTTCATTATCTTACAAAATGTTCAATATAATTAATACTAAGTGGACACTATACCCAAAATTGCAGCCTACATAATATAATAAATAACAGAAAAATCACACTATGCACATTATAAATTAGGTCATTTTTATTAGGTTTAAAGTTAAAATCATAGATATGATACATATAATATAGCATTCCTATATTAATTGTACTTATCATAAAATTTAAAGATAAGATCAATGTTTGTGATTGTTTTCAGTTTTTACTTGCATTTAATTTTAATAAGAAATATTAATATATTAAAAAGGTTATAATTTAAAAATTTCTTTACATTTTTTAAAATTAATATTTAAAATAACAAATATAAAAATAAAGATTATGTTCTCATCTTTAAATGTAATAAAAAATAATTAACTAAATTGAACCAGTCTTTTGTCAAAGGTAACAGAAAACAGATAGATCATTCTTGCCTCAATAATAATAGAACAGTAAATACTTTCATCTAACGATATACATACAACTATAAGTTATTGTACTAATATTATACAATATTTTTGTATGAATCATTTATCTTATCATATTATAGGTAATCGCACGAAAAAACTGTTGTTTAGATGTATTTGTGATGTCATCGGTTTTGTTTATATACGAGTGTACATCTCTTTTCCTTTTATCTGGATTTCTACAGACTATAAAGATTTAGAAAGTATTATAAATTATAAAGATAATTAATATATTAATATTAAGTCAAACAAAATATAAAATATATTATCCACAGAAATAATATACTAGAAATTCAAACACATAATTTGTTATTTATAAAAACTTTAGTATAAATAAGTAAGTTTATTTTATGTTTCTGGAATAAGGCAATAATAAATATTAACTGTTAACAACTGTAATATTAATTATTTTATAACATTTTAGTTTCTAAAAGAATTGTTAAAAACATTTTAAAAAAATAATATAATATGCAGTCTTCAAAATATATTCGAAATGTATAAATACAGTCAATTTTAAAAGATAAAAACTTTCCAATTAAAAATCTAGACATCACTAAACATATTACCAAAATTCTCAATAAAATAAGAATTTTTTTATTTTTTATTAAATAAAACATACAGATAATCAAAAACTTTGATTAATCCATTGAATGAAATTAAATAGTTTTCTTTTTTATAATTTTCTTATACAAACAAATCTCAGAACTTATTGAAATTCATATAAAATATCATTCCACTACTTGCATCGTTATGTTAATAGTTTTTAATCATTGATTGTTTGTCAAGGCTTCTATAATGTATAGTTCAATATATTTCATTATTATAATTATTTTTATCAAATATCATTCAGTCCACTTCTCGCATTGAAACATATATTTTGAAACCATTAATATATTAAAAATAGTATAGGTACTAAATAAATAATATGTATATATAAAATATTATAAATATTTTTTCTAATACAATAAATACAATTTATTAAGTACAAGAAAAAATGATTTTTTTTTATTAACACTATAAATATACAATCTCAGAACTTATTGAAATTCATATAAAATATCATTCCACTACTTGCATCGTTATGTTAATATTTTCAATCATTGATTGTTTGTCAAGGCTTCTATAATGTATAGTTCAATATATTTCATTATTATAATTATTTTAATCAAATATCATTCATTCCACTTCTCGCATCAAAATATATATTTTAAAATCATTAATATATTGTAAATAGTATACTAAATAATTTGTGTACCTATATAAAATATGATGAAAAATTTGTTAAATACTATATTAGGTACTACAAAAGCAGATTTATTTTTTTTAGCACTAAAAATATACAAACAAATCTCAGAATTTATTTAAATTCATATAAACATCATTCCACTACTTGCATCGTTATGTTAATAGTTTATAATCATCGATTGTTTGTAAATGCTTCTATAATGTACCTATAGTTCAATATATTTCATTGATATAATTATTTTAATCAAAATTCATTCATTCCACTTCTCGCATCAAAACTCTTCAGTTGTCAAAATCAAACCAGACTTGTAATATTTTTTTTTCTTTATTAACAACTAAAATAATTTATTAATCTAAAAGGCCATATGCTTTGATTATACTTTCTAATTTTTGTATATGTTCAAAAATTATATTTAAATTGGTTAACTATGAGAACTAGCATTAATTTTTTATTCATGTTCCTCGTGGTATTCACAAAAGGATACCGTAGTCTGGAAAAAAAAGTTGGGAAACCACTGATATAATTTATAGTTCAAATATTCTATTGTAATTATTTTAATTATTTTTTTAAATACTATATTATGTATAAGAAAAACTGATTATTTTTTTTATTTGCACTAAAAATAGTGATTAATTAAATATTTATTCCATATTTGAAAAAGATTAATAAATAATAATCATTACCAAATTTTAACATAACATTATAATACTGTACAATAGTATTATAATACCAAATATTAATCTCATATGGTTATAAATTTAATCACATGGAATCAATCCACTTCTCGCATCAATTTTTTATTTTTAATCATTGATTTGTTCATTTGGTTATAAAAATAAAATACTCGTCTTTTTAAAAAGCAAATTTACAATATAACTTATTTATTTTGCAATATTTTTCTGGTGAAATATGCAGTAATAAAAAAGTATTTATATTATTTTAATTGAATAAAATGCATAATGAATTTTTGTTCAATCATAAAATTTAGTTCACTTCTCACGTTTTTAAAGTTTTTATAATTATTAATTAATCAATACATTCAATTTTACCAATAATAATAATTAAATTATATAAATTCAAATTTATGTATATATACTCACGAGAAATTTAATAATTTTCTAGAGAGAGAATATGATCTGGCTTTTCGCCACGCTGGTTTTTATCCCACATTGCTCTATACAACCTTTCTAGGCCATTAGCATATGTTGAACAACTGAATAATGGACTTTCAGACCGTGCTCTCCAGACTTCTGCTCTCATAGTTTTCAAACTAAAAAAATAAAATGATAAATAACAATTTAGAAAGCACAAAATCAAATTAGCATAATATATAAAAATAAATACATACTATTCTTTATCAGTTCCTAATCTAATAGCGATGTCTTGGTATTCTTCTCTCGTCCTCGCAATGAGTTCAGGGCACCCAAGTGTTGCCAATTGTGATGCAGCTACTCTGGATGCTAATGTTTCTCCTAAGTAAACAATATATGAAACATTTTAATTTACCCAACAAAGAACACTACATATTTTAATCGTCATATAATAAATTATATACCTGGCAAGGTAACAACAGGTGTGCCAGTCCACAGTACATCCATACTAGTAGTGTGACCATTACAAAGAGGAGTGTCTAAGCATACATCAGCTAATTGTCCTCTACGCACATGTTCCTCTTTAGCGGCTACATTACTAAATAATATACGACCTGGCCCAATACCTAAATTAGCAGCTGTGTTATGAATATGTGTTTCGCCGACCGCTGGGAAACGTAACAGCCATATTACAGAATTGGGTACAGCTTTCAAAATCTACATTTAAAAAATTTATAATAAAGAACACAATAATATATTCAATAAAGAAAATATATTTTTCTTACATTAACCCACATATGAAGAGTGTTTGGATCTATTTTGTATAATTGATTAAAATTGCAATATACCACCGCATCTTCAGGCAAACCATATTGCTGACGTGTAGTAATAACAATATTTTGGGGTACTTCTTCTCCAGTAGCTGCTTTATTATTAGTTTGATTTGTTGCAAGTCCATTTTGTACTACAACTCCATTTACTGAAGTTTGAATTTGTCCAGAAGCAATCATAGTCTAAAATTAAAATTAAAAACAAATGTTCAAATTACAAAATTGTTGGTTTATTAATTTAACAATTGTATTACCTCAATATGTGTAGTAGTAGGTAATTCAGCTACTTTTAAATTAACCTCCACAGGTCTAGTCAGTTTTGAATCTGCAATTTCTGAATTAATAACTTGTTTTATTTCCTTTATGTTGGTGTTCTCAATAATTGGTGATAAATCTGTAGCATTTATGACAGCTACATTATCCGCAACATCTTTTTTGTTACCCATCTTGTCCGATAAAATGATTCGCTCACATAGGTGAGGGAACATTTGTTTATGATCACCAATGAAGTATGTATGTGGCATGTAAGCCAATTTTTCGCTATACTGAGATGCAAGATCAACTGGTGATGTAACCATATCAGTAATTAAGTAATCCATAAATGGTGCACCACTCGTACCTGGATATCCAAGCCACATTACCTGTAAATTAATTTAATATTGTTATCACAAGTGAAATCTATAACAACTATACTCTATTCAAAACGAGATCAGTAGATGGTGGCCAACTTGTATGTAGGGGCATGGTTGCATTCCGTGCTTTCGTCTCACACACCATTGTTTACAGGAACTCCATAACATTATAGTATTGACGACTAGAGTAAACACATAATTTAAAATGCTTTGTGCCTACTCGGTGACCAGCGCATGGTACGATGTAGCATATAATTTCGTACATCACATTTGGTACAACTGCTCACGCCTTATATTAAACGGTTGACTTGGTGAGGGAACCGGTTGACGTCATATGATTAAAACCGATTTAATTTTGAATAGAGTATAAATAATATCATTAGACATGTGCAAACAATTTACTTGTATTGGAGCAGGACGCAGTGCAAATATTTCATTTCTCGCTCCTTTTGTATATCCATTCATGTTCACTAAAATGTGTATCCCATCACTATTTATCTTGTCAGCAGCTTTTCCATTGCAAGGAATCTAAAAAAATAAAGATAAATATTAGGTAAATACCTATGCTATATTTACATTTTATTTAAAGAGCAAAGTATGTAACTTACATGCGATAGATCTATAAAATGTTCAGATTCCCTTGCAATTTTTGATCTGAATGTAGTGTTATCATCTGGTGATAAAGCATAACAGAATATCTCTACTTTTGTTTTGTCATGCAGACCTGGTATAGACTGCATTAAATGTGATGTAGGGTGATTACCAAAATCTGATGAAACGTATCCAATACGTAAACGATTACCAGGAGCTAAGTCTTTAATGTATTTGTATGGAGGTTTATGCAAAACTTGAATTTTTTCTAAACACAATGCAGCATGTCGTCCAGCAATTGCCTTACGAAAACTGTGAGACAATGGATACAACATAGAATGATGAGGATGAACAGAAGGCAAGCGGTTTTTTTCCAATTGTTCAGCAACAATACTAACCAATTTTTTCATACGAGAATCATAATCAGTCCAGTCACACACAATTTGTAAGCAATGTGCAAGATTACAATAAGCATCGGGAAAGTCGGGTTTCAGCCTTAAAGCAGTTCTATAGGAGGCAATAGCCTCTGGTATATTTCCAGAATCCTTATGAATAGAAGCCAAATTACTATGGGCATCAGCAAATGCTGGGTTTATCTGTATAGCTCTTGAATAACATTGTAAAGCATTCTGCACGTCTTGCATTTCTTTGAGTGTATTTCCCATATTTGAATAGGCATCTGCAAATGTAGGCTGAATACGAATAGCCTCTTGATAGTGGTTTAATGCATCGGTTAATTTGCCTTGTTGTTGAAGAACAGAAGCCAAATTGGAATGAGCAGCAGCAAATTCGGGGAATACTTCTAGGGCTTTCATATATAACCGAGTAGCCTCTTCTATATAACCTTGTTCGCGTTTTATATTGGCCAAATTGTTCAGAGAATCTGCATGTGTAGGACATAGTTTCAGAGCTGTATTGTAACATTCTTCTGCATCTGTAACCTACAACAAAAATAACAAAATAATTAAAGTCCCTGTAATACTAAAAATAAAATTTAATATACCTGTCCTTTTTCTTTGAGAGCATTTGCCAAATTACAGTAGGCGTCAGGAAAGTTGGGTTGTAGTTCTATAGCACGACGATATGTATCAATAGCCAAATCAATGAGTCTAAAAATTAAGAATAATTTTTTGATAGTTCTACAAATATTTATTTTATTGTTTACTCACCCTTGTTCATAATAAACACAAGCCAAATTCCCATGTACAACGGCGTTATTTGGACTTAATGCCAACGCCCGAAGATAAGCAGATACTGACCTGTAACAAAAGTAAAAATCAAGTTATAGAATTTTAATAGCAAAACAACAAATTTCATGCATAAAAAATCTTAAGTTTAGTTACTTAATTTCAAATTTTAGCTTTTAGACATAAAAATTATTAAAACACATCCAATAAACCTCCATATTTTTAAAATAAAGAAAAGAAATAACTAATAAGTAGTTTTTATTGACAAGTTAAAAAATATACAATATATTATAATATCATGTTTTATTCCAAAAACAATCAAAAATTAAAATTAAAATTTTCCAAATAGAATAACACAAGAATCCACAAAGAAAAATTATATAGATATATAATACAGATATATTGTAGACACATAATATAATGGTACCAGGTTCAGATCAACTCCTACATAAACAAAATTGTTATCAGATACCTGCACAAGTTCTTTATTTCTCATACATCATTCAGAAAGAAATCGATCAATTTTGTATCTAGGGCCATAATATAAAGGTGAAAAACACTAGAAAAACTAATAATAATGGAAAAATGTCCAGAAGAACATTCGATAGTCTACAAACCCTATAAGAAAATCGGTCAAAATTTAAAGTATTATTAAGGTACAAAAATAAACTTAAAATCAAATACGGAGTATTTTGAAACGATCGATGTTTTCATTATACTCATCTCTCGGGTGGCTGAATACGTCAATACAATTGCAATATTGTGTGCATTCATAATATAACGTGTGTGTGTGTGTGTGTGTGTGTGTGTGTGTGTGTGTGTGTGTGTGTGTCCAGCGCAGGTGGCTGCAAATGAAGGAACAAAATATAAACCAATTTTTTGTAGTCTGTTTCAAACGTGATTAATGCGCGTGCTGTCGTCGTCCCTTCGTTACCCGAGTTGCTACATTTCACAGGCATACACATCCCTATTTTATACGGCACACAGTCCTAGTGTGATTAACGTGCCGTATAAATCCCGTAGTTTCGCCGCACGGGCACGACATCCAAGTTTTTAATTCGCAAACGGCCATGACGACGGCCGTACCACCACCCCAAATCAGACGAGCTTTATGTAGTCGAACGATTTCAACTAACCGACAGGAGCTAAAAGCAAAATTCGTTTTATTGCGTACGTACACAAATCAATTATCTTGAATTGGAATTCACCATCGCTCCTCCTGCCCCGACCCCCGCGCTAACACGATATTATTTTGCAAATGCCATCAATAATATAAATGTTATACTCACAAGAATAAATAATCCGTAGCCGTGTAGGTACACATCAATAGCACACAATATAATAAAATCAATTGTGTACGTAATATTGACGGAACTGTCGTGTACTGCACAGCAAAATATTCTAACAGCGATATTAAAGTAAATACAGATTATTAATAATAAAATCCGATAAAAAAAAAACAACCATTCCTTTTTACACTTTAGATTTTGATCAAAACGCATTTTACAATGTTTTTATTTTCTGGAAACAACTTTTCGGACAGAAGTTTTGGAGTAAATGTCTATTTTGGTAGACATTTTGGTTCTAGACAATCTATGTCAGATTTGTCTAGAGATCATTTTTACATTTTCTTCTCAGGTAAAGATATACTACCTACGACCGGTATTCGCAATTTTTATAAATGAGAAAATACCAAAAATAAAGTTGCCATAGTCAGTACATATAACTAAAATTACACAATGTCATTTTTTTTTTATACATATATAATACGAGTAGTTATGAATATTACACCGAACTCCGCTCAAAACCTTTATAGAATGCAATGATTTATCATTTCTTTCAAATGTAGTACACCATACCCTATTATTTACCAACATTTTTTTGTTCTATATTCTAAACCAGGGGTCGCCAACCAGTCGATCGCGATCGACTGGTCGATCTTTCTAGGAATATAGGTCGATCGTTATAAAAATTAATTTTATCATTATCGGTCGATCGAGTAATAAATAATTGGATAATGTGGATTGCTATATTGTATTCTAGGAATTTACCATTATCGATCAATCATGATAGTCGGAAAAGTTGTCAGTTATATCTCGACTGTTTAAAGAATTATTACCACAAATTAAAATATTTTTACAAGAAATTGATATTGTTTATGAAGAATTAGAGAATATAAAATGGCTTGAAGATTTTGCATTTTTAGTTGATATTACTGAAAAAAATAATTTCCTAAATTTAAAGTTACAAGGAAAAGAGAAACAAATTATTAATATGATATCAGATGTTCAAGAATTTTCTAGTAAATTAGCATATTGGGAACATAAAATGAAAAATGGTGATGTCCAGTATTTCCCTACGCTTCAAGAAACAATAATTAATTATTCTGAAAATATTTATAATCCTACAAACCACATAAAT
>JAIPRL010000426.1:0-24172 GCA_025469235.1 Pemphigus obesinymphae | reverse complement strand
GAAATAATAACGTTACAGAATGATTCAATACTTAAGATTACTTCGGAGTTTTGGAAACACGCAAGTACTCAAAAATACCCAAATCTACGAAGCATTGCCCTTCGTATAATTTCATTTTTTGGTTCAACTTGGTTATGCGAGTCAACATTTTCAAGTATGAAAATACATAAAGAACAAATATCGGTCAAGAATTACAAACAGTAATTTGGATTCAAGTTTACGAGCAGCTGTTTCTAATTATATACCAGAATTCTCAAAACTTGCAAATTAAAATTTATTTTTTACTTTTTTACTTATTCTCGTGTACTAATAGAATATTAGATTTTTATTACGAAAAACCAATAAATTATTCTTTGGAGCTTAGATCTTTTTTTTTTTTTTGTGCTCATCAAACAAATCTCTTCCTAAAGACCTAAATTCTCCCGGATGTCGATCACTAGGGACTTAAAAATTCAAATGTAGCTCACTTGTTTGAAAAGGTTGGCGACCCCTGTTCTAAACATTAAACTTTTAAATATACATATATATATATATATAATATCGTTAAGTTATGAACGGCGTTTACTCAGAAAACTATAAATTACATAATTACGATTATTATATTATTATATTATACCAGTTTAAAATTAAATAAAATGAAATGACTCTTCGCAGAATAATATTGGTCCATCAATCTGGAATGACATTAATTGAATTTAAAAAACTTTGTATTTTATTATTTATTAAATTAAATTATTTGTATTTTATTATTATTGTATTATTTCAATTTTCAATTGACATTATAGTTTATTAATTTTTAACAGCCACAAATGAATTCTGTGAATATTTAATCGTAATCAAATAATACAAACCGTAATCAAGTGGTTACTTTACCGATAACCGAAGTACGGTAATCGAAAACTACCATATTGAACATTGATTTTAAAAAGTTACAAACCAACAAAACGAATTTACTAATATATATATATAATTAAATACCTATAAGTAATAATGGTGAAAATGCATTGTAAATGTATAATTCATATTATATAGGTACTAAATCTAAATGTATTTTAACAATCCAATTGTAAAATTACATAAACGTATTATTTAAATCAACTGAGTCAATATACAATAATATTTAAAAAAAAAATAAACTGTTAAAAGAAGATAATACGTAAAATAAATTTATAAATTATTACACAAAGCGGTGAATGATAAAAATCCAACTATACAGTATATTGATTTCAGTACATTTATACACTTATCGAATATCTTACATTATAACAGGTATATTAAAGTTAAAATGTTTTTCATATCGTTCAAAAAACACGCCATCCACTATTTTATGATAACGTTACGGATTTATGAATTTTTAAGTTCATTTTTACACCAAAAATCTATTATCGATTGATTATTATAATTATATCATCGTCGTTCTTCTAGAAAAATGTCCATATTGCAATTGCAACACGGTTAAATAAAAATTATAAAAGATTCAAAAGTATGAAAAATTAGTATATTATAAATAAAAAATGAAGAAAATAGGTACTTATACATATATATAAAAGGTCCTAAGTACACAAACTATCAGTTTTAACAACATTATTTAATTCAAAAATTTTTAGAAACACACAAACCCGTATTTGTTTAGTTTTTGTTTATTTTATCGTCATACAAATAACGAATATCTACCTACTAAATTGAACAAGTAGGTACATATAATATATTATTGACAATGCGAAAGAAATAAGACGTATGGGAGAACTTATAACATTCAAAAACTATAAATTATGTTTTATTATTCATATAAAATAATATACAATATACTTATAATTTATTTTTAAACAATAAGGGAAGATGTGAACTTAAAAAGTAATAATAATTAATGCCTCAGAAACTAATATGACTAAAATCATAATCTAAAAATAAAAACCGCCACTGTTCAGTTTTTTTTTTATATTTACTGTTAGAAAATTAAGAAAAATGTATGGATAATAGTTTCTATGTTGAAAAATGATTTTATTTTGTCGCTCGTTTTTTATTCATGCTAAATGATAAAAAATTTTCCATGTGATGCAAAATATTTTACAAAAACGTTCTAAAATTATCAAAATTAAGTTTAAGACTAAAAATGTCAGAAAATTTAAATTAAATATTCTAAATCAGTATTATTTACCAAAATAGTGGGAGTGCACGATCCTCGGCGACCCTTCATCACGGACAGATTTTCTACCTGTAAACTTTAACGATTTTTTCCCCTAAAGATAGTCAGATATATAAAGACTATATAAAATGTGTTTTCAATATTTTTGAACCCCCTTCCCCTGAAAAAGTTGAAAATACGCCCCTAATTATACATTATAACTAGTTCGGTTTTATTATGCAAGTACGAAAAATAGGAATCCCCTAATAAATAACCCCGCAAAAAACCCAGAGAAAAATGAATGATTTTATATTATATTATTTATATTATTTTTTTACATACATACTTGATTTACTAATTTTTCTCTATTTCATATTTTTGTATCTACATACTTAATTAATTAATTTTTCGATATCTGATATATTTTTTACTTATTGATCCCACACATAAGAGTGTATGTAATAATTTACTAGTTTTTCTTTGATTTTGATTTTATTGGTTTTACAATGATGGTTATTTATATTATAAATATATATATATATATATATATATATATGCATTTATATTATTTTATTATATCTATCATATATGCGAAATTGTATAATTGTTATTTAATTAAAAACTATTAAATAAAAGAAAAAAATAGATTTTTAATTTTTGTGATATAATGTTTCAACTTAATAATTATAAAAATGACTAATATTGGTAATCAGTTTACTAATAGTAGATGATATCGAAGATATGTTTTCTAATGTGTAGTAGGAATCTTAGTGAATAATGTTTGGGGTTATTTTTTCGGGTAAAAAAAAATAGATACATTATATAATAAACATTTCCAGCGTATCATGTGTTCGAAAAATATTATAAATTGTACAATAAAAATATTTATATTATTATTTATATATAGGTATATATATGTGTGTGTGTTTGTGTGTGTGTGTGTGTGTGTGTGTGTGTGTGTGTGTGTGTGTGTGTGTGTGTGTGCATATAATATAATATTATAGTAGTACTACTATTAATAGTACCGATATACTGATATTGTCTTTACATTTTATTTTCTATACATAAATTTAATAGAACTCATCACACAAAATGTGATACATTAGACAATTAATATTTTACATTTGACAGAAGAGATAACCAAATTTTCAAACTGCGCAATACCTACCCAAAATTTGTGTATTAACCATATATATCAAGGGTAGCCAAACTGCGGCTCTAGTCTAGTGCGGCTATTGAAACCATGAATGAAAATAATACAAATTTTAAAAAGTACATACTCGTATATTAAATACAATTAAATAAAAACTCTGCCCAGCCTAACAACTGATTTAATTTACTTATTTCAAATGTTTGAAAAAAATTACTGAAATCCTTCTTGACGTTCAAATGAAAACGAGACATTATTTGTGCAAAATATCTGGTCTTGCTGAAGAAATCAATGGCAAATTTAATGATTGATACCTCCGCGTGTAGGTAATATAGGAAGACAAAATTTTCCCATACAAAATATAATCTGACATTATTGTATGTTATTATCTTGTTTCACATTTTACACCATTTATTACATTAATAATAAAAATCGGGGCAATTAAATTATGTGCAATGTATTTTCGTATTTTACGATAATTGAGAACATTTCTACTCTTGGCTCCAACATATTTTTCATTTTAATTTGTGGCTCGAGAATTTTTTCTCGTTGTATAATAATCGTTGCATCATAATATTATATTAGTGGAAGATATAAAGATAAGATCGGATATAAAATTAATGTAAGTTTATTAGTCATAATTAGGGCCCGGATGTTGAATAACTTATTTCGTATGTTGATTTTTTATATTTAGAGCATTTTTTGCCATTTTAATGTCATTTTTTGTATTTCTAACTATTTTTCAATAATCAAAAGTTATGAGTTACTATTATTTATTTATTTTTATTATTATTTTACGTAATAGAGACCTATATTTTTTTATTATTTGTTTTTAAATTATTTTGCATAATATATTTTTTACTTACAAATTAACATTTGTGCGTACATTTTAGTTTTAAAAAAGTACACTAGACAGAAAGAAGTTTGAGAAAAACTGCAAATAATAATTATAAAATACGTCATTTAATAATAATACATATTATACTAAAAATGTAAAAAAATAAAAAATAAAAAATTTAATACCATAAAAAATATGGTATAAATTCTCTAAATTCAGGAGTAATCTATTGTTTTGATAAGAATTATACAATTTACCAGCATTTGCTGTTTTTATTAGATATAATCACATACAATTCGATATTAATATTTACAAAAACAATTGCCTGTGTAAATTATAGTTGTAGTTGTTGTTTCGAAGCAGAACAATGTTCATGTAATCCATTAAATATAAAGAGTGAACAACTATAACAAAATATACTATATTATATTTGACTATAATAAATGCCTACTGTTCCATTGAAAATTCCCATAAAGATAGAAAATACATTTATGAAGATGTATGACGACACAACAACATAACCTTGGCCCTCTTTATATTATTTTAATACCTCATTAAAAATTAAGAACGTTTCCCCAGAAACTTTATATTTAGATTATATCTTGGCGTATGTCCAGGCAGTTGGCGAGATTCGAAAATTTACGAAGAGAAGCAACTGTATTTGCATTATGCTTTACATGACATTGTATAATTATAAAGTCTTAGAATTTCAAAAACTTTTGATTTTACACCGTGGTTCCTCGGGCTATGAATAAAACAGTAAACAAACAGAAGGGAGCGCTCACTAAGCGCGCTTTGTCCAATTTCTATTAAAACTTAAAAGTTTTAATCTATTAATCGGAAGTTATGTGAAAAACCAAACTTACGCCACTCCTCGCAATAATCGACCAGCGGGAGAAGGTATAAGCGTGTATATTATATAATATACACTTGCTATTGCTATATTATTTTCGTCATCGTTTCGTCGACGATATTAATAAAATGTAGGTACTTCGAGAACAAAAATTTAATATCAAAAATTATTGCTTTCAAGTTTCATTTCATATATAGCAAAGGGGCAATTCTATGCGCAATCAAGGCCGGAGGTAAAGGGGGTTTAGGGGGTCGTGGAGACCCCTCACTCAAGAAATAAATTGAACAAAATCAAATCCATTCGGCATTAAAAAAAAATTATTACTTTTTTTTTTTTTTTTTGCTTATTTACTGGTTTGAAGGATGTATTTCGACGGTTCATTGGTGATGATTTTATTATTGGGAAAATGGAAAAATAAGCCGGAATAATTACTCCGACGAGCCCCCACAAATATATTTTTAGCCCCGTCCTGTAAGCAATTACTCGGTGCCGATGGAGAACGATGAACACACACCATACGCACGGAAGTCCGAGAAGATGACCACAGGCGCGGCGACGGCCGTTATTGTCATCACCACGCCTACCACGATTCATGCTCACTCCCCACCCCCACTACAACTTCGTATACACATATAAACCCAGGGACGTAGCATTGTTCTTTGACGTCAGGACTGTCGGTGACCAGGGGATAGAGTGCAGTAGATAAATACGTGTGTGGGGAAAGAAACCTTTCAAAAATAAATCAATTTCGTTTTAGTTCCTATGCGGAAAAAGCGACGGGAAAATGGAATACAATTTTCTCGAAGTACGGTGTACAATAATATTCACCGGAAGGGATATACTTGTGATAATATAATAATAAATTCCTGTAGTCACCTATGGAGCGGAAAAAACCCACGCATCGAGAGCCTTTGAACTTTTTTCTATGCCTGCGCGAAAATCACGTACCAATCTGCATAATATTATCATCGTCATAGATGACAATGGCGTCATGAAGAGGAGGGTCAGAAATTTGAAATTTTTTTTGAGGGACAAAATACAATTTTGCTTCCCCATGAAAACAAAGTAAAGCACTTTTATTCAGATATTGATTTTTTTTTATTTAAAATTCTCGTAATACAATTATTTTAAGATGTTTTAAGGCTAAAATTAGTTATTGATGCAATTATATTACATAGATAATGAAGGAATAAGTGAAGAAGATGCGGTAAATCGGGTCAAGAGGAAGTTAAGGGTAGCTCTGTTGGGAGGGAAGGCGAAGAAGAAGACGAAGTTTATTTAGTGAAATGATATTTCTATACTACCTATAGAGTATTGAACTATGAAATAATAAATACTATTACATTGTTTATTATTTTTTTTTTTTAATACAAGTTGAAAATGAAATATAGGAATAGTAAGGGGTTGTTTGGTGACGTGGAGGCGATGGTTCCACTTGCATGTTAACTGTGATAAACATATAACTCCAATCCCTGAGAATTGTTGCCTGTAAGTGTCCTCATTTATCGTCATACATTATAATATTCGAGTATGTATCATGATATGACAACAAAACGAATACGATATGTCTTTATACCTTTTCATCCACCGTTTAACGACACCCAGACATCCGTCGGCCGGCTCCCGAAGTGCCGACATCGTCTCTTCGAACTTGCGCTGCTCATCGGGTGGCAATATCGTTATAATGGTGTACACCACGATGCACTGGTAGTCCATGATGCAATACTAAATATAATATTATTACCACCGCAGCTGCAGTAGTTTTTCTTATTTTATATTTTGTATTATATTTTGTTATTATACGCGCGTACACGTATAAAGCGGACGTAAATTTCGCGACGCACTACATCAACAAGCCGTCGTACCGGCGTTAAAAAAAAATTCGCGAGCTCCCTTCCCCCACATTCGACGACGGGTATTCTCTGTAGTTGTTCACGGCGCGGCGGCGATGACGCGATCGCCGCCGCAGCCAGCGTGCGTAGAAAAACGCGACACGACTGCGGCAGTATTTGGACAGGGCCTGGCCCTTCGCGGCGCGCACGACGCCGAGCAACAGGCTTCCCGCGAAGGTGGCGCTATGCCGCTGTCTGTGCTCAGCAGCCGCCGCCGCCGCTGCCGTCGTCATGACGACAGCTCAAAATACAATATTTTACCTCTCAGCGGCAAAACTCGACATGCGAAGGGGGTTTTTTTTTTTACTTTTCACTCACTCGCTGTTTTCTATCTTTTCACCAACTGCTCACGTTTCACCGCATTCGTTATTACTGTTGTTATGTGTCCCGACAACGTTCAGTCAACGCCCCCTCCTTCCAATTATTATTAAGAAATAGTCGAAATCCTTACATACACACATATATAGTATACACCAAATAACAAGTACATATGTACACGTGGATTTGTGCGTATATAGCATACGTGTGTGTAGTTTTTATGAAATATCCTTTATGTTGACAACGGGGTGAAGAGGGACCCCGTCACTGCCAACAACCTATACACGACACCTTTTCCACCCATCTCATCCCGACCGATGCTATGCCGAGCAATATAATATATTACTCGTATTGTACTCTACTCTAATACAGCGCATGACTATAGCAATAATAACGAAAATAACGGAATTCCATACTACCGTCACTATACGCGTTGTTGACAAAATAAATAAATCATGTAAGAAGCAGGGCCGTCCCGACGAGGGGGAAGCGTGGGGGAGGGGGTGTCTCCCCCCCTCACCTCGGAAAGCAGTCGGTAAAATTAAGTTCAGTCAGCAAATAGTAGAAAAAGTCGATGCCCTTTATGGAATTTTAAGTCGGCAAAACGGGGAAAAAAAAGTTGTTTTTTTTTTGCTTATTTTATGTTTTAAAGAGAAGTATTATATAATTTTTTTTACATTTTCACCTCTACCTCCCCCCCCAAAAAAAAAATACTTTCTCCGGGACGGCTCTGGTAAAAAGAAAATGTACCAAGACATTTTTATATACCGATATACGTTTATAAATATATACAGAGATATTGTCAGATTTTACAAGCGATAAAAATATAATACATTATAATATGCCCGTTACGCAATGTAATTTATATATAAATAATTATGAGAAGAAACGTACGACTAGTCAAGACAACAAGAAATTATAATACTACCCCCGTTGTCATTACTACTTCTCAAAATTAAAATATAAACAAAATTTTCTAAAAATTCGATCAAGTTAGAAATATATTTGGACTATTATCTTAATCACGCTCAGAACGAGTTTAAAATACAGCTAATAACTCAAAATTTAAATGACATAATAATTGAAACAATAATAAAACAAGACCGGAAGTCACAAATAACAATTATTATTGAACCGTTATTCCAGTGACCAGTATAATACTAGTATAAATCGTAGTTTAAAAATTAAATTGCCGATAACACGGTCACACATAAGTGATGTAAATGCCTAGTTTAGGACAAGGAGTCGAAACAGGCAGCTCGGAGACTAACTATAGTTACGTCCTAAATAACAACATTTTTATAACTCCATCGACCTATTTGATAGGAAAATTCGTCCTAGAAAATATAAAGCGTAGTTGCGTCCGATGATTTCTCCTTTACTTATACAATTATTTTTCCAGAAAGTAAATAAAACGAATAATTTACATAATTATTATTCATGAATAATCATAAAATGTATGAAAAATTGAAGTTCTACATAATATTATAATAGCTACTCATTTAGTAATTTATACTTAAAATATAATTAATAGTTTAATTAAATTTGTATTGTAAATTGTAAATAAATAACAATTATTTGTAATTAGGCATATAGGTCAATGGCTATAGGTTACAAATTACAATTGCATGTAAAAACCTTTAACCGTGAACACTTCGCTATGTGGGACGCACGCAATTAGCCTATACTTTTTCTGGGGAAGCAACTTGCTTATAAAATAAATAAAACGGTACGTAAATAGTATACTCCCAGTAGTTCAACCGCTATATTAAATAGTTTATGAAAATATCAATCACAGTATCGAATATAGATGTATAAAAACGTAAATTTTTGGCTTCACATTTCAACGAACTCATTTTTTTATTTCCTTAAATTCAAACTATTCTATATTGTTCAGTAACTGTATCCTGTGCTACTCCTTATATAATCAATCGTTAACTATAATATCTTTTGTGTAATCATAAGCGTCATAAAATACAATAATCTATATAGTGTAAACACGTTGAAGCCCGTAGTGACCATAGTAACGAGCAGTTCAATAGTGGTTACCAAAATGCATACATATTAATTTTAAAATAACAGTAAATATACCTACTGAAATAATTTAAATATATAATTCTTATTAAGAAGACGTTACATGCTCGATTTCCATAGCGTTATAATATATATAATACTCGGAACTATATTATATGGTGTTTAAACAAATTAAAAAAAGTTAAAACATTAAATGATTTTCAAATAATGATTAAAGTAATTTTTAAACAGTCCCATGTCAAATAACTTTTGTCAGTAATTATAAATTCCGACATTTTTTGGAAAAACAGTTTTTATTTACTTTATAGACTTATACCGTTTTTGGAACGAATGCAGACATGTAATACTAGATAACTTATCAATATTCTCTTACGTTTTTTAATATCATATCACAAAGAAATAATATTATTTGAAGATTGACATAAAACATAAATCATTTTTTAAATACTAAAAGAACATTGATAAAAGTTCTATACTAATACACACTATCTGAACACAAATAGGGTCGTAAAATTATAAATTTTCAATATCATATTTTATGTACAATATGATATACATTTCAAATATCTAGGAATATTATTTATTATAAACTAATTTAACAAACATTTTCTGGACATTTTAACAAAGAAATGTACTCGAAAAATTAAAAAATTACCAATATAAGGTATGTATATGTTTTGGAGCACATATACTAGAAAAAATGATTAAAAGAACAATTTTAATTAAAAGCTATTTTTATTACTATTGTAAAACTAATACATTCTAACTTCCTGAAGAAAGTACAAAATTATACCTTTAATTTAATACATTAAATGTTATCTCCAACCATCAATAATAAAACCTTTGCCACACTTGTCTAAAATTAATATTACCCGTGTGCTTAATTATTGCAAGGGCTTTTAGACGCTCAAATTACAGGTATGAAGTCCTCATATGGAGAAAGTTGTATACAAGCAAAATTTTGTTTTGCATGTAGTATTTGTACGAGAAATAAATAATCATTAAGTAGTGTGTAAACAATCACATTGTCCAATGGTTATTACGGCAGGTAGTGTACACAATCGTATAAACAGGTTTAAGTCAAATATGAAATCCCACTTCTGATATACAAATTGATCTTTTGATACAATGATTTTGAAAATTGATTTAAATTGTTCTCATAAGTAGACTTGAGATAAATTTTTCCACTTTATAATTTCTATGTGTTAAATGTTTTTATGGAACATGGCTTGTTGAGTATGGAGAAGTATGGAAAAGGTGGATATCAAAGTTATTTTCAGAAAAATGATAAAAGGTAATGTAAAAGATAAATAATCTTCTCCTTCGCCTTCTTACCCAACTATTTGGGGTGGCCACCCTAGTCCTACACTTCCACTTAACTATCTCCTGTATCTTATCTCTATATCTACCACCAATTTCCTCATATCACTCACCATCACATCCCTCATCTCCTTTTCAATCTTCCTTTCCCCTCTTTTCATCAACATACATTTCATTTACTATTATGATTTATTCACATAATAATGATCTTGTTTATAAATTTGGAAATAGTAAATTTATTCCATCATAATTGACAATGTTGTAATAAAATTGCCAAACATTTATTCCTATTTTCTTAAACAGAAAAAACAAATGCAGATGTAGCATTCTATAAATACTAACTAATTTAATATAAGTAAATAGACTAAATTAAGAACTACATACCGATCGAATATTCTTGATTCTTTCAGTACATTCCCAAGATTAATGTATGCATCCAAAAAGTTTGGATCCAATGCAACAGCTTTTTCAAAATGATGGATAGCTAACCATATTTCATTCAGAGAGTTGAATACACATCCTAGATTGCTCCAAGCAACAGCAAAGTCTGGTCTGGTCTCAATTGCTTTTAAATAGCAAGACTGTAAATAAAAAAAAATAAAGGATTCCAAAGGAAATTTAGGAAAGGAATAAAAGAAATAAAATTAATAAATAGCAATAGCTGTGTCTTATAATTTAAGTGTAAACGGAAAACAGATTGAAAAAAGTGTGTTATGTACAAATTCCTCTCCAAAAAGTTTTTAAAAGTAAGGAAAGCGCAGAAGAAGACATGTAATATGCCAGTCTAAATCAAGACTATAATTTATGTGTGAAAGCTGTTAAAATGATTTACTTGAGAAACTTGTAAGCAATTAAAATTTTCTTTTGAAATTAATTAAACAAATAAAACTAAATAACCGTTTTAACAGCCAACAATAGCCGGAACGCGCAACTACGCTGCAACATGACATGATCAAAATTTGTTTTCATTTTTAAAATCGTGTCATGTTTATAAAGGGACCTAGACGCGCTTAAGCCATACTTCATATATTATTTTTTAACACAATAGAAGTGTTAGGAGAGAAAATGTACACTAGCGCGCATGCTTCGTCTTTAACTTCGCATCTCTTGACACATTCCTATAAACAAAAACAAAAAATGCACTTGTTAAGAAAAAAAAATCCTAACACCTAAAATATTTGCCCACTTCATTAGGAGAAAATCATGATTATTATAAACCTTAAATAAAGCATACTAACAGTTACTCATCATAATACATTAAATCATCATTTTCTCTAAGAAGTTTTGGAAAATTTATCAGAATAAAAAAATAAAAATAAATTGTTGGTCCTTTTTGTGAAACCGGCATTGACACCGTTGAGATCGTCATTGTTACGAGAGTGTGAGGCGAGTGGTTACCAATAAATTTAATACTTTTGGTGTAATTTCCCGTTTACAAAATTTGATTTTAAGTTGTGAATTACTTTGTACCTATTAATGTATGAGGTGGTAGCTATTCAGGAAATAGGAACACACTCGCCGTACATCCTCATCAACTAAACACACAACATTTTCGTATCATGGACCTAGATAAATTGATGGATGGTACCTGAAAAGTAAAAGAAAACCGAATGATATTAATATGCACGTACTTTTAATACATATAGAAAAAAAATCTAGTGTTCCTTCCATTAATAGTAATTTAATATGAATTTAGAAAAAAATATATATTCCTTCAGAAACATTAATGAATTTAATTTTAATATTATGTTTAAATCCAAGACCGTATTCAGATGTACCAACTATCCTAAATATCTAGTATTTTACAAAGATAATTTATTCATAAATTAAATTGAATAACCGTTAGAGTATAGAATATGTTTAAATTTTAAATAAAATCCCAAATACAGCCTTGAAAGAACACTTTCTCGATCAAAACCCTTTGCCTCATATTTGGAAATTAAATAAATTTATTTAATATGTAGTAATACAAAACGAATTTACCTACATAAGTTTATTATGAAAATTTAGAATTCAAATTTTAACAGCTACAATTTCAAGATATAAACTATTTATTATGTTTTATTTAGCTGAATCACAATATATTTACAAAACAATAGTTGATAAAATGCTCAGATCGAGAAAGTGTCAATGACTTGTTTTAATTACTTACCATAAGTATTAAGGAAGTCAGGGTTGTCCATCACTTTTTGAAGCCAGGAAAATAATTTGGATAAAAATGAAAAGAAGTTACAGGAAAAATAGGTAAAGAAGAAAAACAATGAAAATAATTCAAGTGAAGAGGTCACAATAGGCGTCGATAACTTTTTGTTGTAGATCAGCGCAATGAAAACTTTAAATGAAATCTCATCAACTAGATGAATCAAAGTTACTAATTATCTATTGTAAAGCAATTTGTAAAAAAAATAATTTTCCAATATACTATGAGAGTTCCATTTCAAATTATTAAATAACGATTAAAGGCATACAATAGTATCTATTTTTTTTTTTTTTTGCTAATATTAAATAACAAATAAATTATATAATTAATACTATTAAATATTAAATATTTTAGATTTATAATATTAATTTATTATAATGTTAAAACATTTCAATTTATTTTTATTATCTTATTATGAAAAAATTAACAACTTCATCAAATAGTAAAACATTAATAGTTTATAAAATTAAGTTTATAACACTATTTGAATACAAAATGTTCAAAAGAAATATAAACATATATGAATTTCAAAAAATAAAAGTTTTCGTTGCTTTACAATAGATGTATATGTTCAATATTAAAATGTACTTTGTTTTTATGTCAAATTTACACTTAACAGAAATTAAAAGACAGTTATTGGATATTCATCAACATGAAGCACTAAGTTTTCAATACTTAATCTGTTATTTGTCTTTCTAATAAAAAAAATTTAAAAGTCTTTATTATCATCTATATTAACTATAATTATCACATACAGGATATAATACCAACATTTTATTAACAAAATAAAAAACAGATCAAATTTTGCAAACCAGTACTATTATAGTATGCATTCATAGAATACAATGAAAAGAATTATATGCTCATGTTAAAAAATATGAGTGGTTTATATAATAGAAAAACTACAAATTTTAATTTGTTTAAGTGTCCATTAGTCTTATATTTATTATTTATATTCATATATCAAAATATAATATACATAAATCTATAATATAGTATATAGTATTCTTTACTATTCATTTTTTTTAAGCGAAACATTTAATTCTTTTCCGCGCGAAAATAAAAATATGCAAGCGCCGCGCAAGTCAATTGAATCATTATGCATGTTTTCAAAACTTGTCCATTTTTAACTGATTATTCTTAAAATTATTTACGACACACACACACATATATATATACATTATTAATTTTTGTTATACATATATATAATGATTAATATATTATGGTTTCATATATTTATAAATAAAAAACATACATAATAATTAACAATTGAAATTCCGCAAACAACCAAAAAAAATACACAATTGTTCACGGAATAAAATTATTTGAATACTATTACTGAAACTTTTGAACCAACTGATGATGAAATAATGAAGCCACAGTTGGCAAAATCCATTCACTCATTTGTTTCAAAAAATCCAGTTTTAATGCGCGCAACAGATGAATACCAATTGCGGTCTTAAGATGTTAAAATATATAAAACAATAATTCAGTAAAATATATACTATTTTTCTTATCAGTGACCGATCTACAACAGAATACCTGAAAAATTAATTAAGCATACAATCAATATTTATTTTTACCTTAGCCTCATCCAATCTGCCCAAAGCTTTCAACAAATTTCCAAGGTCACTTCGAACACAATACAATTCCTAAATAAATATATTATATTAAAAATTAATATATTATAAGAATCTAGTCTCCATTAAAACTAAAACTTACAGGGTTATACTGTAATGCTGTAACATATGCTTGAACCGCTTGTTCCATATCACCTGCAGCTACCAGAGCAGCTGCCAAATTTATGTAACCATCAATGAAATCTGGCTTTAAACGTACAGCATGACGATAGTTATCTAGTGCGTCTTGAAGCTGTCCACGTTCTTTAAAAACATTTCCTAGATTACTATACGCTTCAGCTAGTAATGGGTTATGTTTAATAGCCAATGAAGAAAACTGAGCAGATCTAAAAAAAAAAAAATTTACTTTACTTTAATTTACTCAACAAAATATTAAAATAAATGTAAACTAACTTATCTAAGCGTCTACATTGAAAATGTATTGATGATAAAAGTAATAATACACCAGTATTATTAGGTTCTTGACGCCAGAGTTGCATACAGTGTCTTTCAGAACTATCATAATCTCCAGATTGGTATTCTCTATGTGCCAATTCTAGTAAACCTATAAACATGAAAAAACGTATTAATTATTTGTTGTGATTAAAATAAAATGCTTAAGATGTTAAGAATTTTATTACAGTAGAAACTCGATTAACCGTCACTCTCTGTTATCCGTCATCGGTCACCGCCGAAATAAAAAAAATTTAATTAGGTGATAAGACGATCGCGATAAGCTCATCGTGGTGCCTAACTATCAAGCGTATAAAAATAGTTTGTGATACATATCCAACGTATGCGATAACGCGACAATTAACTTATGTATGTAATGTAATTTAATCAGTGACCAAAGAGCAGCCAATGTGTGTGTGTGTGTGTGTGAGTGGATTAGTGTTTTTGTAGTTTATGTGTCTTGTTTCGATGATGGCAGAAAAGTGGAAACGTGTTGTATTAGGATTCAATCAAAAACTTGAAATTATTAAACGTTTGAAGAAAGGTGAAACTGATACAAATATTGCTCAGATTTATGGTGTAGGGAGAACAACAGTGAATTACATAAAACGGGATGCTGAAAAAATTGAGCAACATGTGTCACAAATGCAAAGCAACGATGAAGATGTTAGAAGTCGTAAAACCATGAAATTGGCAAAGTATGAACAATTGGACAATGTTATGTATCAGTGATTTATTCAAGCCCGAAGTCAGGAATTCCACTTTCAGGTCCTATTATAATGACCAAGGCCTGTGAAATGAATAAAAAACTAGATGGCAATTCAAACTTCAAAGCAAGCATAGAATGGCTTGATAAGTTTAAATTTCATCAAGGAATTCGAAGTACAAGAAGAGGCAAATGCGACGCAAGTCTTACTTCTACATCAAATACAAAATATTGCAGCTAAAAAAGCTAGAACATCAAAAAAACAAAAAAAAAAAACAAAAGACAGATTTTATTTTGTATAATATGTTTTAGGTAGTTTAATATTGTTTAGTGTGATATGTATATAATATGTATAAGTATGATTTTTTTTTTAAGTATGTACACACGTAATATATATATACGTTTTTTTACAAAATTTCCATTAACCGTCTATTCGATTAACCGTCATAGTCCTGGTCCCGGCAGTGACAGTTAATCGAGTTTCCACTGTATTTATGAAACATAAAACATAATTTTCAATAATTTATCTAATAAGTAACATAACATATCTAATAATTATTTTATGTATAGGTAAATAATGACCTGGATAGGTTTATAGGCGCAACCATAAAAAGTACACCTAAAACTTATTTAATATACCCTATTACTTACTCGACATGGTATTTTAAATTAAATCTGAAGATAATTTTGATTTATGTGGCGGAATCAATACATTTTTTCTGTCCACCTGTAGCAGGCAAAATGATACTGGTGGAATCAATAGGTCATTTTTGGTGTATCTCATTCATACGTAACAATATCAACCAAAAATTGGACAAAATATGGATATTAATGAATATAAAGATACCTCTTTTGGTATAATAATCAAAAATATAAGAAGAAATAAGATACCTACACATATAGGTATTTTAATAAGTTTAAGTAGAACTTTCATAATATAAATAGCCCGATAATAAGGCAATACATTTTCTACTTAATCAATATAATGATTACTAAATTAAGCTCATAGTTATAGTAATGATAGTGTTTTAGAGCTTTTAAATAAATAGGTATTAATCACTCCAACAAAGTAAATTTCTTATACAATAACAACCCAATTTGAATGCACATACAATATAAATAATATTATGTACACATACGTACCTATAATAATGTGTAACACATACAATACCTTACCTATGTACAATTTGTACAAATAATTACAAACAAATTGTGAAATTTCTGAATATCTTTTCACTAAAAAAAAATTATAGGTAGGACAATTTAATTTGATCAGGAATTCAATAGTTCTCTGCTATACCTACCAACAGTTTTATAATAAACAAGGAATAAACTATACACTTGAAAACTCATTATCCGTAATGCTTAAAGCAATATACTCTTCAATAATAGATTAAAACTACCAAAAATGATCAATATAGTTGTCAGTAACTAACATATAATAAAAACTAGGATTTTATAAATTATCACCTTATTTATTATTATAGGTACATGCAAGTAAAATAATCTATAAAATATAAACACATTTGTTTTATTTTTTATCTACCTATTAATCATAAAATAAATATCTATGTGATATAGGTACCTACCTAAAGTAATTATAAAAAAATGTAAACCACCAAATATTATTTTAAACCATACTTATGTATACCTATTGCCATAGAAGATGCTTAGCATAAAAGTAGGCAACCATGCACAGAAACCTATAAAATATCTATTATACCTATAAAAATATAGTAAGTAGATCCTAATAACTTTTAGTCGAATAAGACATTAGACCTCGGACCGTTTGTTATTATCACCATAAAACATAATATTATCAATTAAGTATTCATAAAATTGTTGTTACCATCATAGCCTGTAATTAATCACTAAAATATGTATAGTTAAATGTGAAAGTACAGAAATAGAATGTACATAAATTTACAAAATAATAATAAAAACATTTGTATTAATTGTATTGTTATTCAAATTTCCTGATAAATTACCTACATTCAGAATTATACTTAAGATAAGTACTTAAATCTTCAATTTCAATATATTTCTTTATTGATATAAATTAAGATAATATTCTACACAAATTATTAAATTTATTAATAAGTAGGTACATTTATAATAAATACCTAATAATAATTGATTAGCTTTTGGAGGCCTAATGTCCTAGTACGGGGGTATAACGTTGTACCATACAGGAGTCTAACGTCCAACATTCATATAAATATATGTTATGCATTAATATTATAGATACCTACCTAAACTAACAATCTTCATAAAATGAAAATAATAAAATCGTGTAGACAATACATTTCAAATAAAACTAATCAGATACTTCGAATACTCCAGAAACAATATCATGTACTCAATACTGATTAAAATATGATGTGTACCTACCTATAATATGTATTATAAACGATTGTTAAGATTATCAGGAGCAGATTACCAGCAAACTGACATAGCCAAACTCAAAAATCACACTAATACGAAGCATTTATAGATTGCATCAGGAATAACATTAAATAGGTAGAATATTATATTATTTTACACAAGCAAACTCGTTGGCTTATACAATAGACCAAATTACATAAAGGTAGATTATGCTATAGTCTATTATACCTATATATATACATTCTACCTACCTACAACTTTTTCTTAATTAGGTATTGGCATTTTAGCCATTATACTGACCGCTTCCGTTCAAAATAGCTGTTGTCCAATAGTCGTCCACCAACTCGGTTATAACGATCATGATGAAAACAAACGATATTAAAATTTATTATAGTACTCGAAACATCGTACAGACTGATTGAAGCACAATATCACCGATGAACAAGATAAATTATAATACAGAAACAGGAAGTCGGCAACAAGATAAAATAACAAATAGCTGTGCAGCGCCCGTACAAGAATTACCGCGTGTGTGCATATAAATCGTATTCCGAGCAAAATATGTCGACACGAAATCACGTGCGCACAGGAAGACCGAAGAACTAGAATGATGCGCGTGCGGGAATCAAAGCACAGTGCCGACTGCCAAGATACTCACTTACGACTACGGAACTAAATAAATGCCGATACATTACTCAACCAAAGTCCAAAGATAATATATACGAAATATTATTATCACCAGAGAAGATGGAATCACAAATCATCTGTGATGGAACGTTATTTTACAATATAAAATAAGTATACCTATACGTGGCTAGCGCTACGAACAGATATCTATAAATCAGATACTATTTGATATTTCGAACTCGGTTGAGTAAATCAGTATACCTACATTATACGCGTACAATTATTTACCTATTATACCTATACAGTAATATCGATTATATTATATATATATATATTATTATATATATTATATATATTATATATATATACAATCAATGACAGTACCTAGACATTATTATTTATTATACTCGTATATAGTATTATTATTATTGGAATCGTCGTGTGACTTACCGGCCGATGCTACGGCGGCGTTTTCCTCGAGTTTCAAAATGACCGTGGCTCCGGGCATTTGATGGTGCGTCTGAGCTTGCATCGTGATGGCGGCGGATTGCGATTTTTCGTCGACGTGACAACACCGTCACGGTGTCCGGTACTTTTTTCTCAACTTTTCGTTACGTGACAAGTTAAATGTTTTATGTAATATAGAAATTTCGTCTTGGATAGCCACTGGCGCCCTGTGACAACGGAGCGTACGCGGTACCGTTGTATTTACGTATACCGCAACAGTAGTAATGACGATAGTCGACGGCTGGTGGTGGTAATGCGTGCGCGAATAATGAGTACGTCGCCAACCGAATATCCAGTCGACAGTCACACGTTACGGACTCGAAAACAATGCGCCGCCGCCGTGTTGCATGGATATAGTGGGAGGTCGTCGGGCGGACGAGCGGTAAGGGGCGGTCTTTGGCAGTGGGCGATAAAGAGGAGAAAATATCATTACAATACTTTTATGTGTACGTGATTCGGGACGGGGCGGTGGTTCCCCCTTTTCCGAAGCAGCAGCTGCTCGCTTTGTCTGGCGGTGAGGAACGGGTGGGGGCACGAGTAGGAAAAGGTACCGCTCGGCCACCGTGACCCTGCGTATCGCTCCCGGCTGCTGCCCGTTTCCAATTCCGACGCAGTGTCGCCCGATCGCCGAACGTGAAATTCTCGCCTGCACGTCGAACAAATGTACGATCAATAGTGAACGCGCGCGCCCACGGACTCAATCGCGTATACCATTATACGGGATATTTAAATATACATATAATATCTAACCTGCGCCCTGCGAAATCGTCCCGTCTATATTGCCAAATTTATAATATATTATAATACTTATCGGTCATCGGTGACATAATAATACGTACACGTGAAACGGTTTCTTGTAAATACATTGATAGTAATCTATAAATGATTACACTGTCGGTTACGGCATTTGCTATATAACCCAATTACTTATTTTCATGGAATAGGTGTATAGGTACATAATATTGATATTTGTGACTACCACTACGTTGATGAAATCAATGGTTGTTATTCCCACTAAATATTACACACAGACTTCTCAAAATATTCCGAAGTCTTCCAACTGCGCAGTAAATATTTCTATTATAAATTGGGGTCTTCTTTGGTCGGTAAAAAGGGGTGGCGTACTAGCTATGCCTCCCATAACGTTGTCCAGTCAGGGTCTCGCAAAATTAAGCATATAGGTTATATTATATTATAAGACATTATTTTTACCTTTCAGTACAAGTGAAATAAAACACTTATGCACAAACAACCTATAAAAATATAAAATAAGCAGATATACCTACATATTTATCAAGACTAATTTGTTGAATCTATAAAATATTGGTAAAAGTCCTTTGTGCAAACCGGTAAAATGTTTCTCGTAACTCCATAATTATTTGTTGTTTGTGCAAGTTGTAAAACGTCACATAATCTACGAAAAAAATAATAGGTACATTCGTATAGGTGTATATACTACATTCGTTAATCGAAAAGAAACAATTTTTCGTACAAGTGTATCACATAATGAAAAATTATTTGAAAATTACCTCTTTAAGAATCCTCTGATCGACTTGAAATTTTATTTTATATAGGTACCTCCTACTATGAATTTAAATTAAAAGCATAAAAAATAGTTATGAATATTGGTGGCCAATGAAAAAAATCTTCACGGAAATTATTGAGAAAACTGCCTTATAGATATTTAGCAAAGAGTCGTTTTTTTACATATATTTTTATAAAAATATCATGGTTAGATACCCAATAATAAAAAAAAAAAATCGACAGTAAAATTACAACTGATCACATGTAAAATACTTTTAAAACGTATTTAAATATTTTCAAATAATTGCATTTTTATTTTTTCTTAAAATGTCCGCCAAATTACTAATAAAGAACTCAAACTTTTTTTGTAGTACGTATAGGAATGTTTAAATGTTTATATATTTTTTGTACCGTCCGAAATTTGCATACCGATTACTGTCCTTTAAAATACTCGAATATTTATTTCATATTTTTTTTAATAATTTATTGTTAGAAATGTATTATTTAGTAAATCAATTGAATCATAATATAAATAATAATACAAAATTTTCACGTTACTTCTAATTTCAAGTATAAACCATATTTATATAGGTACGTAAACTAGGGAACGGATATAAATGCACAAAAAAAACCCTCAAAATACGCATTTAAAAATACTACAATATACAACAAAATATGCGTTTAAAATGTACAAATATGCATTAAATATACAAAAAAAGGTTTAAAAAGTTAAAAATAATATGCAAAATATGTAAAATAAAATGTTGTTAATTTTATATAAATCGTTCGCATTTCTTGTCGGATAAAGTTACTTTATTATACCCTAGAAAGTTTTTACTTGTAATTTTAAAATATTTAGTATTGAAATATTTTATTTATGTCCGGAAATACGAACACGAGAAATATATAAGTTAAAAAATAATAATATGCGTTAAAGATGAAAATATGCATTAAAAAATTACAAATATGCGTTGAATACGTAGAACAAGTTAAAAATATGCAAAATAAAATTAGTGTTATTTTAATAAGAATGAAACAAATCGTGCACATATTTTCTTATCAGATTTCAAATAGCTTATTCTAATAAATATATGCACATGAATTCATTCCCTATAGTAATAACTATAATAGTTATTATAATATTATACAATATATATAAGTATAACCGCGTATACTAAAGTAATCTAATACTTATAAAACCAAAGCAATATTTCTCGAGTTTCAAAAACGTATATAAGTATTAAGTATACCGTATACCTATTCAATATTGATTAATGTGCATATAACATATTGTTAATACATAAATACATTAATAATCGTATAAATGATATATATACCTATATAAAGGTATACCTATATCAATTACTTACCGATCGATAACATTGTTTCAGTTGCAGTACAACTCTGACAAGTATCATATATTATTATAAATGGCATATTATAATTTATATAGGTTAGGTAGGTAGGTAGGTAGCTGGTAAGTTTAGTAGCCAGTATAGGTACCGACGAGTTTTTCGAGTCTCTCTAAAACCGAATGTTTCAACATGAAATCAATTGAATTATAATTTAACAGTGTAATATACATAATACGTCATTAAAACATGTGTTTATACTTAAAGGACCACACAACACAAAAAGTGTAATTTTTTTTATTACGTATTATTATTAATACAAATGTATATATAAAAAAAATTGTCTACGGCGATTCGTTTTTGAGTTACAGCGTTTTAAAAATCATTCGTGACGTCATAAGATCATACACGACGGTGACGGCCTATGCTTTTACACGGGAATCATCGACGCGGCTAAGTTATTTATTTATATTTTCCGTTATATTGGATGAAAATGAAAAATTAATTCAATTTTCACAGGTCCGTGTGTTTTGCTAAATTTTGGTGTAAGTTTTATCGTATAAAAATAAATATAACACAAAAAATAAATACCTATTAAATAGAAAAAATATTAATATAAGATCATACACGGGGTTGCGCGCAACAGCCGCTGCTATTCATAATACGATGAACTGCTTATCGCGTATTCGTTGGTTTATTTTTATTTTCTACAAAACTATAACTTGGAATTATAATAATAGTAACATTATGTAATTATATTATTAAAGTTTTACGTTATCAATCTTCAATACTTTGTTTTTCTTTTAATACTAAAATCTAAATATACTACTAAAATCTCTGGACGTATGCTGTATTTTTAATATTTTATACCTATATTTAATACTAAATTTTTATACATTATATTTATTTTTATATTTTTATAAAACTTACACCAAAATTTAGCAAAACACACGGACTTATGAAAATTGTAGTCATTTTTTGTTTTCGTTGAATATAACAGAAAATATAAATGATTATGTTAAGCCGCGTCAGTGATTTCTATGTAAAATCATAGGCCGCCGACGCCGCATTGTATGATCTTATGCCGTCACGCGGCCTTCTTTCTCGAGCTCAAGCTCCTCAACGAATGGACGTAACAAATGTTATTACTACCAATAATTATATTTATTAATTATCTATCGATTGAGCCCTTGTCATCTTTTTTTGTGTTGTATAGTCCTTTAAACAAATTATAATAATCTTATTTTCTTCTTCTCATTCGCCTTCACTCCCAAGTCCCAACTATATTTAGAGTCGTCTACCTATAAGTCCTGCATAGGGGCGTCATTTCAGTTTTTTTTCCGAGTGTGCGAACTTTTAGGCAGTCCAATTTTAATATTTCACCGGACTTTTTTTTAAAAAAGTGTATATATATGAGTGTACCTATGTATGGAAATAATATAAACATAATATTAAAAAATATATATTATATACATTTTAAAATTAATATTCATATCATACATGAATACATGATACTTATAAGTTAATATTAAGACGATTCATTGGAGCATTAATGGAAGACCAATTATTTACATTTTTAAAATTTATGGAGCGGCCGAACACCATGACCCCACCCCAAATGATGCCCATGGTCCTGCATTTCCACTTAACTCGATCTCCCGCAACTTCTTAATTCACTTATCACTTCATATCACTTTCTATTATCTACACCCCCAACTATTTTTCGGTCTTCCTCGTTCCCTTTTCTACAAGTTCCCTTTACTACTCTAATACCCTTTATATATTAATATTTCTTATTTTATCCTTTTAACATTCTCATCTTTATTTTACTCATCTTCTATGTTATCTTCTTATTTACTGTCCAACATTATTGCAGGTCTCGCTACAGCCCTATAAAATTTACTTTTTAACCTAATTAGAACCCTTATTTAGTCACACGAAACACCTAACGCTTCTCTAGCGTGTTTCATATCTTACTGGAAACCATAAGCCTTTTGTAAAACGGATCCTAAATACTTTTCTTCCATTTTACTTATATTTAAGTTTTAATTACAATAATTAATATAAATAATAGCTAATAAGTACTTAATACATATAACACGAAATAAATAAAAAGTTTTTAGTTTAAATTTATATTTCCAATATAAAAAAAGCCGGTCAGTAGGTTGTGGAAGCACTTCGCTCGTCGGGTGTCAGTATTGGTGGATGCACTTTGCAACTGGGCAGGGTACTTTTGGTGGATGTATTGAATTTGAAAGCAATGATAAAT
>JAIPRL010000425.1:59281-142794 GCA_025469235.1 Pemphigus obesinymphae | reverse complement strand
CACGTGGGTTTTTTTTTTTTTTTTTTTTTTTTTTTTTGTTTACCAATATTTTCGTCAACACACACATTGACACATATTGTTGTACAAAACGAGAAAGGGTATCCTCGTGTAAAGGATACACCGTATATATTATATTTATATATTATGTTTAAGGTATACGCCGGATATAGGAGTGTCCCGCTACTGTTTGTTTTCTACCGTGTGATGTGTACACTCAACGCACTCCGTCAAGGTTTCTCGTATAAACATTAAAAAGGCGCGCGCGAACGCACGGTCTCGTCTTATTTTTTTTTTTTTTCAGCTAATTAAGTACGTTTATTTTGTATTATTTTTTTCATAATATTATTTCGCGTAAACTCCGTACACGTTACACATCCGTATAAATATATAAAATATATAGATATAGATATCATTTTGTAAATTATATAGGTAAACGCAAATATTATACGCAAATACGCAGCCACACATCATCGGACTGATTAATCAAAACACGCGCGTTTCGACGTATACCTATAATCATCGGCCACATGCATGACTGGAGGGGGGGGATCTTCGAACGTCATATACGGCAAGGATTCGCGTTTTTTTTAAAAAAAATTTTTTTTAATTTTTTCACGATCCCACGTTCAATATGATAATTAGTAGTGTCGGTGTTCGCGGAAAAGACCACGTTCACGTTCATATTTTGCGAACGCAACTCGTTTCTGTCAGAGCGTGAAATTTTAACGATTATCATCGGGCCGTCCGAATTAAATATTGAGACGTATTGAAATATTTCGCTGTAAACCTTATTGGATTTAAAAATAATACTCATAAATTCAATATTTCCTTGGGTCCTGCTATGTAAAACGGAAAACGATTGTTTCTGTGAATTTCGTTTGTAGTAAATATAATTTATAAGAAATACGTGCATTTTTTTTTTTTTTTAATTTAATTAATCGATTAAAATAAACGACCGGATGATGAACGCGTTCATTTTTTTAAATAGAGTATAATATTTTCTTTTTAAAAACATTTGAACGGGAACGAATTCAATTTTTAAGTGAACGTTCCGAACACTGATTATTGTATATTGCCTATATTATATTATAGTACGCGAAACGCGCGGTAGAAAAACCAGATTCTGTTTTTTTTTTTTTTTTTTTTTTTTTTACTTAATTTATTACATTTAAATACACAAAATATAAAATTTCACATATTATAATATCTAACCTACATTATAAAAACTCGGTATTTTCACGATATTCCCAAATAGCGTGTTGATAATGTTATTATTATTTAGAGAAGACCACAGCAGCCAGCAGCAGCTGATATTATACTATTATTATATTTATATATTCGTCATCCGATATAATATTAATTATTGCCCTGCAATAAAAACGCACTCGGTCGTTGTCGTACCTATACACACCGCCGATAATGGGCCTCATTACTTTTTGACCGAGTAATTAACAACGATAATATTATAGCATTATAATTTTATAACGACAAAACTTTCGTAGTAACATAATATTTTTACTGCCCGGGAATCATCATTTTATCGGCATCTATTATACGTGCTCGAGACGTTAAATTTATATATTCCCTGGGAACCGATAAAATATGTAAAATTCAATTAAAAATAACAAAATCGCTCAAGTCGTAAACTCGGTCCATGTGCGCTCGATGTTGTGCCCGCCGAGTACCGACGTTTACAATAATAATAATGATAATAATAATATATCATTCGTCTCGTCCGTATAAACATAATAATAATAATAATAATAGTGTTACTACTTACGAGTACTTTATCGCGAGATTGACTGCAGCAATAATAATAATTATTATTATCGTCGAGATTTCGATAATATTTCGAATGACGCCCATTGCGAGAATTTGGCCATTTATTCCACGACCGCGGAGCACGGTGGAAAGTTTTCGAATATTGGCAGCTTGACAATGACGGTTCCCGTTTTTTTTTCCTACATTAATCTTGTAAATTATCTCCAAGATTCCGTTTCATACAATAATAATATATACCATCGTGTCCGATAAAATAAACGTGAATCACACATATTATAAGAAAAATCGTTAAATTATATTCGTATTTCGTTCAACATAATAATATACGATGGGTATATTAATAGTAATATTACACAAAATATAACACCACAAAAACTATGCCCGTGCTCGCACAACAATACTTTCGATGAGTAATCCACGGATACCGCCGCGTGTACCGCACTAATAACTTATGTGTGTAAATCAAAGAAATTGCTATTATTTCGATGTATATATTTTTTTCCTATGGCACATAATCTTACGTTCTGTGCTTATAATCCCTCCGGCTCTTTTCGCGCAAAATTCGAAATTCGTATTTTATCCCGTCGTTTGAATTCACAGCGAATCGACCTGGGCGCGCGGGCGCGTCAACGTCCGCGCGGCTGCAACGTGGAATTTATATTATTATTATTATTATTATTATTATTATACAAAACCATATTTTATATTAAAAAATAAGAATAAAAAATAAATATTAAGAATTCGTTGAAAAAAAAAAAAACGAATTTCCATGGAAATCAAAAGTCGTATATAAAGTACTACGCGCGCGGCCCGGCTTGCGCGCGTTTCGCTCCGCGGGGCGGGAAAAATAATATTTATAGGTACGCCGGAATCCAGTCGACCCAGTTGCCGGGTGTATATAATAATGTATATAGTATATTATAATAATACTACTAATAATAATAATAATAATTATTATTATTATTTGATAATGGGAGTGGCCGACGCGCGTAATAAAATAAAAATATTATATCTATCAACTATTAAAATTTACGTACACATTATTATTGTTTTTAATGCCGAAACTGTTAGAAAAAAAAAAAAAAACAGACAAGCACCCGGATTTATATTTATATGAGTATATTATCAGAATTCGCTGCCGGCCATTTTTAGGATTTTTCATTGGAATATAATATTATATATACGTCATACGGTGTATTATAATATATAATATGTACGGAGTACGAATAAGTGCGGGCGCGCTCGCGTATATAATAAGTATATTATATACTCTATAAATGAGTGGAATCGTTTTTTTAATTTTATTTTACTGTCGGCCGGCACGCAATCGTCCGACGACCGAATTGGCCGAATAAATAAATATCAAAAGTAAAATAAAAACGAGAAGTAAAAAAAAAAAACGGCACTAATGTACGAAACGTCGAAAAAGCGGCTAAGAACAAACAAAGACATAATTCACGAGTATATAATATGTATTATGTACACACACACACACGGACATATATATATAAGCGTAGATACCATAAACCGTTCTTTTTGGCCGAAAAATCTCGTGTGTGTGTTTACACTGGGATATGTATATTTTCATTTTACTCCACGCGAGCCGTGGGGGAATTATTATGATTATTATTTTATTTTTTATGATTATTATTATTATTTTTTATTTTTTTTAATTAATATTTTCCCTCGTATTATATATATATATATATATATGTAATATGTGTATATTTTCTGCCGACACATTATTATTTATACACACATGCACATCGACATCGCACAGCCATATGGCTCTATCGTATTATATATATATATATATATATATATATATATAGGCACGTTCCCTCTTCCGCCCCGTCCCCCTCAGCGTTCGCCTTCCCCCGCCGCATATTCACACAATGGATATTTTCTGTTCTCCTATCGTTTGCGTAATTTAGCCGGATCGTCCGAGATCATATAATTTCACAGACATTGCGTCATATCGGGCCGCGGTGTACGTACCAGTTCAAAATGATAACAGCCACAATGATTTCAAAACACGTAAATGGGTTCCTCCGTGATAAATTTAAATAAACCATCGGACCCGATTAATATTATCGACCGACCTAATATATTTACGTGTTTATGGAAAAAGTTTTAATATATATTATATATGGATTATGACACACGATAATATAATATTTTGTATCGGCGCTCCCCTCGCAAAGAAAAGCACACCGGATTGTGATTACCTATCTCTTCTGCTGCAGGAATCGTGAGACGCCGTCACCCGCACTCTACCGCATAATATAATATAATATAGCCGCACGACGTTCAATGTTCCGTCTCGGGACTCCGTTCGTTTCAAATATGCATTTTGATTTTCATCGATTCCAAAATATAAAATAAATATCAACTCGAACGCTCGAGCGTTTGTATATTATATATATATATATATATATATATATATTGACACCAGTGCCGAGTGTGACGATCGACGAAAAATTCGCAACACTTTCGAGATCGTCATGACACCCTAGCTTATCGTATATACTATACAATAATATATAAGTATAAAATATATTCTGTTATATTGTGAGAAACCTTGCGTTTTCGATAAGAGTACGTACGAATTTTTAATAATTTGTTCGTACTTGAATTGTTGAGTATTATTTATGATAGCAGTAGCCTATACCGAAAACATATACTTACGGTATGGAGTATAGGTATCGAGCAGGAATAAATTTATAATGTATATATTATATATATTTTAAAATTTTTTTTTTTTTTACTTATTTACACGGTTTCTTCGGTGTGCGATTTATTTGCAATGGTATATAAAAAAACAATCGTGTAAACGTCGAAAGGATGAAAATATTATAATAAGAAAGAACGTGTGCGCGTGTAATGCGCTGACGACCATTATACGTCGCGGTCCAGATGTATGTTTTTTTCATATTAATTTTGTTTTAAAAAAAATCATCGCGACTTATATACTCTTTTAATAACGTTTTTTTTTTAACCGTTTTGCGATCGTATTTTTTTATTTATATATTTTTCGTCCGTGTTTGAACCATTCTTTTCCATGAACGCAGTATACGCACGCATACCACACTCTACCGCCGCCGAGAATCTCCTCCGACATGGCCAATAAAACGAATATTGCGACTTTACGACCTCCACGGGGAACGGCGGCGGCGACGGCGGCAGCGGCGGCGGCGGTACCTATATCATTATTATTTTTCGCCCGTTTCCACGTGCTTATTCACATAATAATATCCGTATCGTGTACGGTCGTAAATTGCAGGACAGTGGCTTATGGGTTATTGGGTAAAACTTCTCGTGTAGTCCTTTCATATGTCGCGAAATTCATTATGTAATTTATATAGTTAAGTACTCGTATAATCAAATTATCATAAATACCTACTAAATTTTTCAAAACATCAAAAATGTTAGTGAAAATGAAAGTATATTTCGTTAACTATCAACACTAAATGTTTTTTTTTTTTATATATACCTAAGTATATTTATATATATATATATCTTAATATTTATTTATTTGATTTTTAAATTTTTTTTATTTATATTGTATTGTCTTATTTTGAAAAATTTCAATTATTTTTATTTTTATTACCTTGGCAAAAAAAAAAAACATTTTTATCACATCTGTGGTTAAAGATAGATCATGGACCGTCTTGAGTTCCTAACTTCTAAGTGTGTACAAATGGGAAGGAAAAAAGGAAAACGTTATATAGTGTAGTGAAGTATGTGCATGTGTGCCGAAAAATATTCGAGACCAAACTAGTATAGCAATTTTGATTTCGGAACGCGACTTGGATGCAGCCCATTCATTATATTCAGTGCACCGGTTTCGCGATCCGAATCCTTTCGATGCGTTGGCAATATCGTTTAGTATAAAACGATTTTTTTTTTTCTCAAAGAGTCGTCTTAGGCTTTGAGAGATCTCAGAATGGTTATGTTCTAGGTAGGCAAACGGCGCGCGAAAAAAAAAAAAAAAGGAAGTAAAACGATGTTTTAATATGGCGTTTTCGGGTAAATTTCGAGATCCTGAAAGTTAACGTATTCTTTCGAACGCTATAGTTTTCCGGACGAAAAGACGAAATACCCAAACAGATTGGACAGCGCCCTTGGCAGAGAACCGAATTTCCGCCCGTAAATTGGTGAAAAGGGAAAAAAGTCATCAACTTTTCGGTGTTGGGCCCCCATTGCTTGAAAATGTAGTTATAATGAGCGAAAAAACGAAAGTCATCGACTGACTTTTACAAGATTTTGCCCGTCGAATTTTCGCCATTACATACGCCCCTCGCTATACGGTTCCCATGTATAACATAACGTGTTAATCGCAGGAATCTAGAATCGGATCAGAATTTGCAATAGGTACGAGTACCGCCTGCCTACACATTATCATTATTATTATCATTATTATTATTATTATTATATATCGTTATGGAAAACCCGTCTCGGGGTAGTATCGGACGGGTGGCCCGCGTCTCCGGTGCGGCAACGCGTTTCGAAAAAGAACATAATATATAATGTCCGTTGAACTCGACTACAAACGTATTTAAAATAATGTCCGTTCCGTATGTCGGCGATAGATGCAGATTGTTGTGCGGCACAGCGGTGTTGCTGCTGCTGCTGCTGAAACCGGTACGGTTGTGCGCGCGCGTACATTACGCATATTATTATAATAATATGCATTATAAACGGAATGGATCGGCGGCGGGTCGGGACGCCTGGAATGGGAGCAGTTCGGATTAGCATACGATACACATATATATATATATATATATATATATAAAAAATAGGTATATATATATAAAAAAAAGTACATAGCATATTATACATATATATATATACGAATTAATACTGTTTTATTATGCGCTTTTAAAACCGAGTTTTATATATATATATATATAAACTATATATTATTTATATACGCACCGATATACCGCGACAGAGATTATACTATTATTTTGTATCAATTTTTATATTTATTTTTTTGTATTTTTTCGCCTCGCGTTCTCTCGTACACATTCGACTGATATATATATATGTGTGTGTGTAATACAAAAATAAATAATAATAATAATAATAATAATAATAATACTCTGTGGTGCAGACTGTGCAGGACGGAGAGAGAGAGAGAGAGAGAGAAAAACGGGGAAAAATCGTAATAACCCCGTACGCACATTCGTAATGTGCAGTATACACATACACACCATTATATACATTATTATATATAATATATATATATACATACATACATACATACATGCCGATCGTACATCAATTATTTATACGTTTATCTAATGTATATATATATTATAACCATTGTATGCGCTTTTTATTGCAATACGTTATGTCCGAGACCCGAGTCGATGCGTATATATAATATATATGCACTTTACAGTATAGACCGATCGTAATGTGTACGTACGCAAGCGAAACAGGGCCGCCCGCACCCCGAAGCGGTTTTGATTTTTATTTGTTTTGTTTTGGTTTTTTTTTTTTTTTTTTACAAAATTAATTTCCGTTTAGATTAAAAATTTTTCCAGACGTATAAACAAATTATACACATATACACGCGAAACGCTGCGAGTCCCTGACTTTTTTCCTAGTATACTCGACCGCCATAAAGAAAAAAAAAAAAAATAGAAATAAAAACTGAGGAAAAACTTTTTCGGATCAATACTGAAAAGCAGTTTAAACACACAACAAAGACTGCAACATTTCTTTTTTTTCTCTCTTTTTTTTTTTTTTTTATTCATTTCTTTTTCCCAGCAGACGAATACATTACCGTCTGCAAAAAACCGATAACGTCGAGACTTTTACGACATTTGCCCGTGTAAAAGTACGGTTTTTTTATCGTCAAAACTTATGGAAACCCGAAAATGATTGCGTTGCGATCGCATATACGTACATATATCTACCGTTGTGCTGGGTGTTTTTTTTTTTTTTTTTTTTTTCCGTAGAATGACTACTGATAATAAACTGGGGACGGGGGGGGGGCAACGATAAATGTAGGATATATTTATTATGAATCGTACATCGAATTGATTTAAATGTTATGGTTTTCGCCATATCTTTGATATTATTATACTGTAGTGGTCACCCCGAAAAACGACGATGACTGCGACCTACATATATTTATGAAACGCCACAACCTAATATTATGAATTATGATACTGAAGTGGTTAATTTTTTTTAAACATTATTTTTACGAAAACCAGTTCAATTTCTTTGGCATATGATTATATTTTTATCATTAACCCCCGCGCTGTATAAAATCACCCCGCCGCACGTCCACCGTGCTATCGTATATATATATAACTATAACTGCAGATTATATTATATACGGCTATATTGGACCAGTTTTTTCGTACGATCATGATATCAGATACGAGCGTATATTATAAGTAGAGTATAACGTTTTCCGTTTTACTCGTATTATTATTATACGTTTTTTATAATATATATATATATATATATTTTTTTTTTTAAAGAAAAAAAAACCGTAAAACGCCCCGGGGTCGGCGAATTCTCAAATCGGATACACCGTAATTTCGCCAATATAATAATAATTCCATATTCCTATATTTACTTTAATCGTGATATATTCAGATACTATACAGGTACACGGTGTAAGTCGTTATTTTTTTATGCAAATGTTGTGGTCGTCTGCGTATTTTACGTTTTCTCTATACGGGCGGTGTGTGTGCGCAAAACCGCTCATCAGTCTAGTGATCTGGTTGTCAGAAACGTTCTGACCACAAACGAAAAATACCGTCGGAAACCGCGCGCGCGCGAGTGAACATGGCTGATATCTATATAATATTTTTCATGACCGTCTATTATCTTTTTGTTCGTAGATAATACATTTTAGATTTTTTTTTTTTTCATATATATACTATTATTATTGTTATTTATATTACACAGGTATGTATGTATGTACGGCCGTGCGCAAGTTTCGGAATTATTTGTAATTTTTTATATTATTATTTTTTTTTTTTTTTTTTTGTTCCGACGTGATTTTCACCTTTTGTCACACCGCTCCGCGGAGGCGGCGGCTGGCACGGACCCGAAAACGGCACAAAAGGAGCAATTAACGTATAATTAATATTGTTTCACGCTGAGAACCACTTGATCGCCGTATATCATATAGGTACATTATATATGCCTATATATAGGTGTGCATACCTCTATAATACCTCTATACGTATTATACGAGACGAAGATGACGACCGAGAACAAAAAGATTGTACGGTTTTGTGTGATGTGATTATTATCTCTCTCCGGGGCTATTGTAAAAGTGCCGGGAATACTGATCGTTTCGTACGCACACAGGTATAATAATATTATATATATATATATATGGTATAAGAATGAAAAAAAAAAAAAAAAAAAAAACTCGCGTACGTACGTACCTATAATATGTACGCGGCCGCGCCTATAAAACGTGTTAATGGATGTATAATATTATTTCGACCCCCTCCCCCATACCCGCACGAGTGCTCGTTCCGTCGTATAATCCCCGAAAGGTTAACGCGGTGACGGCCGTTTTCGTTCTGACGGGCGATGATTATGATTTTTTAACAATTTTTTTTTTCCCCTTTAAATAAATACGCATAGATATAGGTATAATTTAATATTATAACGTGTAGGTATACGTCATTATGCACCTATAAATGCATCATACAGCAAACCGACCGATAGCTACATAAGACGTACGTCATACGGTGATACGCGCGAGACGGAAAAAGATGCGTTGTGCACTGCGCACGGGGGCCACAGTGTATAATGTAATAGAAAATTTCGTATTGCGACATGTCTTATGATGATGTATTATATACGAGTACCTATATAATATTATGAACGGTCTCGGGAAAATTTTATGATTTCCGCGTTTTTGAACGTTTTTCATTTTTGCCCCTAAAACGTTCCGTTATAGTTTTCACGCTCGTTGCTTATCCGACCGGCACGCCAAAATATTACCTATAGTAGTTCAAACGTTCGGAAATGACCGGCACGATCGACAAACAGAGAAAGATCTGTGGCGGTTATAATATCATAATATTATATTGCAGTAGTTTTTGTTTGCGAGATCATTTAGGAAGCGGGAAAAAATACGTATTTTCGGAAAGACGACTGTCTAGGAAACTCGACAAAAGCTCGTACATACAGAATACCGTATGAAAATGTCGAGTCGTATAAAATCCAAAACAAGTACCTAATCGCGGTGCCTTTTCGAACACTTTACGGTGTATGTGTATTATCGTATGTGTGTACAGTCGGATAAGAGCCTATTCTATTACGGGACTTTCGTACGACGGTGATAAACGCCTTTGACGTTTTTACAACGTATATATACGATAATTGTCTTGATGACAATAGTCTAGTGTTTGCCATACTCGTATATCGCGAAAGATATAAAGGTAAAACTAATCATCGGTTTCGTTAAAAAGTCCAAGTAATTTTCGAAAACCCTGTTTTTTTATTTTCGATATTTATCGAAACCGTAGATACGTACAATTAGAAAACAAACATTGTGACGTGATACGAACTTTATGTAAAAATCACCAAACATAGAATCTAAACATTTATCTAGGTAATATAATTATCGCATTTGTTTAGAACGCGTGCCCCGTTGAAATTCTTGGTCACAGAAGTACGTGCAGGTCCCTATTAAATTTGTTGTTCAGGAAATATCAGATTAACCTAATATAAATTAATATACTCAATTAATTACGCATTCTCATAAATAAGGATCTATAATATTTTATGATTTATCCTCACTACACTACATTTCCGGGAGTCATCACTATCCTCCGACTACCTTAAGACACTTGCACCGTAGTTGTCTTTTCCAACTTAAACAGTTTAATCCCGATAAAACACACATTATCCACATCATGTGTGCCAAATTGTCCACGATTATTGAATTTTGAAAACTTCTCGTTGTTATGACATTATATATTGAAATTTTTTTGGAGATCGCGTTTAAGATTCAATCCGTATAAGTAAATCTCAATATTTTTCGTTTTCTATATACCTATATACCTATATACATTTCGTTTTTAACTTAAAACGTGCGTCTTAACAATGCTAATAAGATAGAGTGTTTGGCGAAATATTGCATATATAATATCTATAGAATCCTTTCGTCCTAACTTTCTAAGCTGCAGTAATGCGTTCCCTTCGAATGGTTCGATACTACTGCCTGTTGAGGGATAGGACTTCACTATATTTTCTGTTACCCGGTAAGCGATATCTTTGATCACCACAATTAACGTACACTATATAGTTTTATGGATAAAATATAATGTATATTTTATGATATAAAAAAGACGTCATGTGCGCGCGCAACCACGTGGACGAAAGACAGTGGCGTAAACGGACCGTGAATGAATCAACCGGTTTCCCCGCGGTTACCTCCACACCACACCCCCTTCCATCCTCGCACATCGCTCCCTAGACATCCGCCTCCACAGCCCTCGTCGGGCACGCGACCGACCCCGCGACCGCCTTCACAGTTGGTCATCGACGACGACGACGAATGTTATCTGTCGCGTGTTATCGGTTCGACCAGACGACCGTCACCGCCATGCAGACATATTTAAACGCACAAGTGCATGACGATGACCAGATGACGTATATATTATATACTCACAATAAATATAGTTTGAATATATATTTGACTAATATATAGTATATAGTATATATATATATATATATATATAGTATGAAAAAATATCCGCATATCCCCCCAAGATGAAAAAAAGTCGCAAAAAACAGAGCCTGAAAATCTAAAAAAAAAATATTTCCATGAATATTTCATTCTAAAAATGTTCGTTATTAATATTTTTCTCAACATATTTTTACCAATTTGAAAAAAAACACACCAGAAAAAGTTATATGCCAAAAAATTATCTCCGGACACAATAAATATGTATAATTATTGAGACAGTTGTAGATCATTTTTGGAGAAAACTTGGAAAATGTTTAGTGGTAGTGTGGTACTTAAATACTAATATACAATATACGAGTATACTCTTAAGTATTATATGATGACATTACCGAGTTTATCGATTGTTCACGAGTTACCAGCGTGGTGATGGCGATTTATGTTGTATTTTTCATAATAGTATTATTATATTGACCGACCACCACCGAAGAACCAAAAATTGCGTTTTCGTGTTTAAAAAAAAAAATTTTCTCAATCACGACACGATATTTGCGATATTATATACGTGACTCTTAAATATATCATCATATATTATATAGGCTGTATGCCTGTACATTTATACCTATATACATATATACATATATACATATATATATATATAGCTTCTATCTAATCCTCCGTTGTTTTTCGTTTAATGCACCAATTTTAATGGTAGTTCGAAATTTTCTCGCTGCAGTTTTGCAGTGCCACCATATTATTGCAAAATTGACGACTCTGCTGTGAAAAAAATAATACAGTGATATGTTGTATAACACGTACCTATATATACATTAAACGTTTTTATACACACAGCAATACTGGATTCGAATTAGTATATGCGCAAAATCGTAATAATACGTCTTTATATTATAGGTATGCGCGAGTGTAATTATTATAGCAATAATATGTATGATTGGGTGTGCTCGTAAAATTATATATTATAATATTATGAGGTCACATTCTCGTAGTCTGTATTATATAAATGTCAAAAAATAGGACGATATTTATATACAATGTACCTTATAGGTATGTATATGTATATTGTATATATTATATTATATAGGTATATAATGATTAATGATATGTCGTATAATATTTATTTATTTTTAAATAACTATTTCAAAAAGATACCATGGATAATGCACGAGAATTTAATTACTTAGTATATCGAATTTAACCGTTATTATGTAATTTTATTATATTGGTACTTGCACATGACGCCGTTGTCTGTCTATACACATTTTCAAGGAGTCCTATAGGTTTTCGACCTATACCTATAATACAAAAAGCATTCATGAAATTTATTTATGGATTTTGTCTGAATATATATACATTTTGGCTTTAAATCAAAAAATAAATAAAAATTATAAAAAAAGAAATCGATACAAAATACTAATATACCTAGGTATAATATCATGTTGATATTTTTTTCGATAGCCCAATTCGTTGTACGCGATTTGAGTTTTAATAAATAACCAGTCGTGAAATATATTATATTAAATACCAATGTATATATGTAGTTATAAGTGAAATTACATATTTCGAAGGCCGTTCTCATATCGAGGTAAACCGTAAACACATTTTTTTGCCAAAAAATAATGCGTTAATAGGAATTACACTTTTTTATCTTATATATAAAATTTTTTCACATTTAAATTATTAATAATAATATTTCTAGAGCCCCAGGGAGTCAGTCGGCAATTTTAGATTTCGGCAATCCGACATCATGACCTTCGCCGTGTGAAATGCCAACCGGTTCAATCAATCAGTGGATTGTCACGTTTTCTTGAATATAACTCGAAAATCGATCTGTAGGGCAGTTTGGCGACTCGGCGATTGTATTAATGATATCAAACAACGTTGCATAATAATTTAATTATTTACACAAACGATGAAGTTTATTGCTAGCCATAATGCCAGTATATAGCTTTCTTCTTGCTATATTGATTTAATGGTCCATTTATGTATATTATAGTATAATGATCATATATATATTATGCTATATTGGATTTCACGTGTCCGAATGAGCTCACGATTTCTAGTCGAAAACAGTTTAACGACTGCGGCGAGGCGCGCAACGCGCAGTAACTGTATGGGAGAAAAAAAGGAGTGTTTTAATAACCAATTAATAACTACTGTATAATTGAACATTAACTGTTCATCGATATATACCATTTTCTGAGCGATCGGTAAAAATATCCGGACATAGATTAATATCGTGGGAAAAAAAATTAGAGAAATAAATTAAATGGACCGCGTGCTCACTATACCTTCCTCATTTACTGTTCATATTGAAACACTCAGATGAGAAAAATTCTATTATACCTAGCCGTTTAGTACTTTAATCCACATGCATATTCTAATCGTTATCGTTACGTATTAAATAAAAACTTGATAACAGGAGTAATGTTATCACCGATATTTCGGCATTATGGAACAAAAGAGTCGAAAATTCATTTTTACTTCCACAATAATAGTCCTATATTTCTCCATTAGATGTTTTTGAAAGTTTCATTTAATCGAAACCAGAACTATAATAGTATATTACAGTTCGTGTTTGAAACATAACCCATTTAGCGTAGGCTATGGAAATAATATTCTACACTGAAAATTTCAAAACCCTAAGTATAGGTAATATCTGAAAGTATTAAGATAAGACAATCAAAGGTTATCAATAATTGTCTTTGTCGGTTGTTGTTCGACACATCATACGCAACAATAGTAAAATTCGGGTTTCGTATATGAAATTTCGCGAGTCATTGGTTGATATTGGTCGTAAAACGATAACCTATTATAGGTACAATATGATTAACAACGAGAAGAACATATATTAATATACCTACATATATATATATATATGCTTTTCATTTTTCAATATTATAATATTTTACGAATGTAATAATGTTATTGTAACGGTTTTTAAAGTTTTATTTTCTCTCAAACGTAGTTATTCAAATATTAACATATTTTCTGAACATATTTTTATATTCGAGGGTTGTCGATATAAATATGATTACGTATATGAATATTTTTTACTTTCGATTATTTTTACTGCGATAACATTAGGTAGGTACCTATATAGATGATTTTGGACATTTTTACCTATATATATATATATATATATACATCCGGCTTATTGAATTGGGTAGACTACCGCAGCGTAGGTGCCCATAATTTATTTCTACAAGTAGGTACAAAAAACTATTATTCTGTTGAAAAAAATAAAAATAAAAAAATGTGTGAGCAAGTGCAGAAAATACATGCAGTCTATATGCAGGATATCCGATCTGGCACCCGGTATTTTATTATGTTATATACGTATATTACCTACTCGAATGTACGCGTCATATATAGATATTAAGATTTCATTACACGCGATCTGGTTAAAAACGTGCACCCGTCAATATAACGCTATTATGTGTATACCGTATAGTATAGTGTATGTGTATGTGTACGTATACTGTATATTATAATATACACTATATACAGCTATTAAACCTATAATGTGTGCGAGTGGAAATCCGTGTGTTCTTTTAATATTTTTGTCTTAAAATATATATTTTTATACGCGCGCGTTTATATTTAGGCGTACGTACGCTATATTTATAAATATATACCTACCTATATATACAATATATTATATTTTAAATAGGGTCGGATGCTGCGTCGCATTCATTATCACAGATTACACGAAAATATTGTAAATACCTAACAAAAGAATCGTGCATTTACATATTCACCGAGCATCGTCGGTTATTAAATAAATCTTATTAACATAACAAATGTGTTACATCCTTTCACTTTTGATAGGTACCTACACACACACACACACACACACACACACAAATATTTATATATATATATATATATATATACAAAAAGTCCTATTCCTACTTACTGCATATATACCGATATGAACATAATATGAGGGGGAAAAAAAAACAAATTCATTCAAAAAAATTAAATAATAATAAACGTATATATTATATTTTATTAACGTTTATTTCTCGTCCCTGTGTTTATCCGTCCACGTACGTATGACGTACCTATATTGTATTATACTGTACGGGCGATTCCTTATCCTCGTCAACGCTGGCTCATACTTATGGCTGCCTATACTTATAGTCCTGCAGCTTGCAGGACCTTGATATCCGTTTTTATTTTGGAAATTCCGCAGTCTTTCGATACATTTCATCGACATTACACACGAATATTATCGCGGCCAGTGTTGACGTATTAATCGTTCGCGGCGCGTGCATAAGTAGGTACACTGCGGATGGAGGGAGAAAAATGGAATTTTTTTGATCTTTCAGAGAAAAAAAAAACTCGTTTTACATATAAATAAAATAAATGTATATATATATATACGCATTACAGACGAGAATAATAATCGTTATTATTATTATTATACAATATACATATAGGTAGTAATGCGTGGATAAATATTGTAATTTGACGGTGGGCGCGAGCACGAGTTTTATGCGAAATCTCGAGAAACTGAGGAGACCGCGAGCGTTCGTGCGGTATACCGCGCCGGGTACCCCCGGGCGATTTTGTGTATAGCCGAAAACAAAAATAAAAACCGGATCGACCGACACTGGCCCGCGGAGTCTGCGAATAATATTATACTGAAACAGAGCGTCATTAATAATATGTCGAAACGAGGGCATATAGGTACAGATTATATAGGCATATATAAGTTATAACGTAATAAATAACACAAAAAAGTAGAAAAATCTGCGGAGGAAATCGAAGGGTGGATAAGTCCATGTTTTATAGGATTTTCCGGGAGGTAAAATGAGAATGAGATTTTTTTCAAAATTAGAACAATTAATAGGTTGGTTAGGCGTATATAGGTCCGTAAATATTATACATGGCTTATATATTGAACGTATAAAAACAACATATTTAAATCATAGAGGGCTTACTTTTTAATAGGACGTGCGTATAGATAACGGATACATATTTATCAGGTATTAAAACTGAGATATTTTTTATAGTCCACAAAATACGGACGATTTTTTACATATTTTTTCGACGAATAGTTTAATAATAATTGGTACAATATAGTATGTATTAATAAATCGTGCGCCTGCAAAATTTCTCTCGATGACATAATATATTATATTTTATTGTATTTTTCTTTTTAAAATACAAAATACTCGTTCTTTATAATATACATTAATAATTTACGGTCCGCTTAATCGGTATAATTAGCGGCGGCGACGAGCGTCTGTAGGTATAGCGCTCTAAACGTGCGGTATAGTTACACGCGTAGATTCTTATACGGTGTGCTCGCCGAATCAAAGATATACAGGGTCATTCGTGAAATGTCGTGTACGTATTTGAAATTCAAATTTTTTTGTGGAAAATAAGGAAATTTTTTTTTTATCATAGTATGCAACCGTTAATCATTTTTAGAGATATGTTACATAGAAGTTATTCGATATGGGAAATGTCAAAATGTTAGTTTTTATTTGGTAAATTCGATCTTTGAGAAACCCAGAATTTAAAAATTACACAGATAAAATTCGAAAATTCGAAAATCAAAACTTATATGCTAATGTGAAATGTCTAAAAATATAGATTCCCAAACAAGAATTCGTGGACATCGTATATAAATAGTATTGCCACCGAAACTATTGGATTTCTAGAAAGTTTTGACGACACGTACTGCAGTTCACTTATACTGTACATCTGTGTACCTATAGTGTTTTATATTTTTATATTTTGATTTTAAACGAAATGCAAACCCCAGATAACTCTAACCAAAATATTCGAACTCTGTATTTTCAAATTTTTCAGGACAACGTTTCTATAATATTCATAGGTACCCATTCGTGATATAGGATTTTCTGTAACTATTGTAGAAGTAATAATGCGAATTAACTCAAAATGAAGTCCAAAAATGTTAGAAAAAAGTATATTTTTTTAAAGAATTGGAGTTTTATAGAATCTCGATAATTGGTATAATTACCACATAACCCGGGCGGACAGATAGCGCAAAAAAATGAAATGTACTCAAAAATCGTTTTACAATCTGAAATATTGCATTTTTTCTACTGTCAGGAAAATACTATTTCAGTATATAGATGAAAACACTCTATACCCTAAGTCTAAACATCTTTAAAATAGTGTATGGTTTTTGCAAATAGGAGACCGAAATTCTGCATATGGGAAAGGTCGTGGGAAATAAAAATAATGTACCTACTTAACACCACTCATTAATAAATTAAGATTTTTAGATAATAATAATAGCCGGCAGCCGATGACGCCAATTCGGCATGACGCCGTTGTCGCGCATCACATACCACGCGGAGGAAGCATATCAAACGCTTACCGCTACACATTTTATATTGCTGACCCGTCAGGTGTGCGTATGTATATAATATTTTTTATTACTCCATATTTGAAGCAGTTTTATAAAAGAAACGGTCGTTTCAATCTGTTTTTACTTTTTACACATACCTAATACTATATTATACAGGCTTAGAAAATTTCCAAAAAATAAAATAAAAAATAGTTATAAATATAAGGTTGTATTAATAACAGTGAAAATATGTTGATGAAATATTCTGGCAGTAAGTCAGAATGGACAATAATAACTGTAAGTAACAAGTTTAAACGAACTGCAGAGAGTGCGTTAAATGCGTGCAATCACTGGTCTGTTAACTATGTACAAATAAATAAATAAAATAATGATTATATGTGTATACAGTAATTTATTTTATTCGTTGATTCATTTTTATACGCACTCTCCGTTATCAGTAAACAAACTAAAAATTTTGAAGTTTCAAAAATTTGACAAGTGACAATATTTATATACATAATATTTACGTTTTAACATTTATTCGTTATCGTCTGGTCTTCTCTAGGCCTAAAATTGTGTCTATATAATTTTAACAATATCAAAATATTCTTAAAATATTTTTTTAACGTTAATTTATACTTACGTCAAACTTAGAGGAAAAACTTGATTTTAAAACTCGTTATTTCGACTTTAATTTATAGATTCCTTTTCTCAGAAAATTGTTGTTTTTGTTAATATTTTCGACAAAAATCCTTACAACCAGTTGTGTGTACTGAAAAATAAGAATTACCGGTGCGATAATCGATATTTAACGTTCCTCGTTACCAAACGATATTATATGTTATACACGGTGAACCGGAAGAACGTTTAAAATGGAACAAACGGAACTTTATGTGGTCGGTTGTTGTCGATGAAGCTAAAATCGCCTGTTATCAAGTCGATTTATTTTCTCATATCACGCGGATGACCGCTCGTTATCAAAACACCATCATATTATTGTGTAATATTGTGTAGATTATAACGAAATCCTATATACCCATATATATATATATATATATCTAAATTTAACAAAATATTTTCATTAAAAATGTAAAACTCTCCGAGAACCCGTGCAGTATCATATCGGTATATATTTTCAGAAATATATACGTTGTATGTGCGTCAATTTTTCGAAACAATGACCCCGAGTCAAAATAATAATATATTAGGATACACAGGACAAAAAAAAAAATAAAAAAAAAAAAAAAGAAACTAACCTAACCGAGGGTGCATACGAGTAGTGTATGCAATATACGAAACGTGCGTCGGGTGACATGTACGCGGATTATATGGGAGTTGACCGTGATCGATAGAATATTGCAGGATATGCGTTCGTAGGAAAAATTGGAGGAAGGACGAAAACAAAAGGAAACTTAAAAACGGGTTCGTGATTCCAAAATGGCGACGGTGTATATACGGTCGACTTATGCAAATATTAATAACGGACGATGGGAACTCTATGTGTGCAGTAGTATATATATATATATATATATATATGTATATATTTATCGGGTAAAAAAAATATGTAAGGGTTACCGACAAACAAACACAATAGCAATAATAAAATATATATAGAAGGGATATATGTATGTATTTTTTTTTTTTTAATACTCTTTGAGAACTCGTTACGTGCTGGCTAGCTATAGGGGGTGGGGGGGGGGTACTCACTTCTGCTGCAGCAGTGTGTTTGCATATGAATAGGAGTTCGAATTTTTTTTTTTTTTTAATTCTTCCCTACAGTAAAAACCAGAAAGGGAAAGACTGCGCGTCGTAAATACTAATAATAATAATAATATTGGATGTGAGTCATTATTTTAAATGAAAAGCGCGCCCGCGGTAAAGCCTGGTGTCAATTTCGGGAGCACGAAACGACTCCGCGGCCCGCACGCCCGTATAGAGTGACTCATCGAAATGGAAAAGGATAAAAAAAAAAAAAAAAAAGGTATTAATAACGCATATTTTTCCCGAAAAATTAATGAAATTTCAATTTTTTTCTTCCATCACATAATATTTTTTAAACGGTCCTAATGAATCCTCTCCCATCATCATCGTCTTGCACGCTGCACATAGCATATATATAGTATATATTATGTACCCTTGAAGCTAATTAGATTCCATTATAATCTCCATCGCCGCCGCGATGCTGCAGCAGCGATGGATCTATCTCGTGCGTGCACTAATTTTCCGGGGCCCCTCGCGGATGAGGCCGTTCTTCTATCGTATATATATATATACTCGGCCGTATTGGCTCGTTAATCATATTTTAATTAAAAAAAATTAAGATAGAGAGGAAAAAAAATAACATAATAAGTATACACACACACGGCGTATATGATGCGTATAAACTCGGGTAAAATACGAAAAAGAACATTATTATATACATATTATATAATATTATATCGCCGCAGCATCCATGCACACAGAGCACGGGTTTGTTTAGACGATATTTCGTGTGGTGGGCCGGCGGACAGTGTTTTTTTTTTTTTTTTTTTTTTTGAGGTCATTTATCATTTCGTATACGAGAGAGACGATTGCCGGCAGACACACTCCTTCGTCGTATTTATTTTATATACATATAAAATGTTTTTTTCATTTCTTTATCTTCACTCTACTCTCGTCCTACCCTCCACCCGTCTTACCGTCTTTTCTGTATGGCTCTCTTTTAACTAACCGGGGGAATCTTAATTATTTTGGTTTTTTTTTGACAAAAACAAAGATTTATTATTGTTCTTTTGTGTGTGCGTTCGCAGACGTCGTCAAATAATAATAATAATAATAATAATATGACGGGAATTTAATTACATCTGTATAATACAATAATACAATATTATATATTTATTATAAAAACTGTACGCGGTCGAAAATCTTTGTTTTAAATACTATCGCCGTCTCGCGTTCGTGTATATATACGTATATATACTGCATTAATATAGTCGTCGCCGCCGCCGTTTGTGTAGGTGTCTTATACTCTTTGTAATACAATTTTTTTCGTATTTATATTTTTTTTGGATTCTGCACGAGAACCGAACGACGACGAAGCTATACATAATATAATATGTACCTATATATACTCGTATATATATATATATATATATATATATAATTATAATATCGGTTTTGTTGGGTTTTCATTATTTTTCGAATATAATATCTGTCAAAAACACGTATATTATAGTTAGCTTCGTGACTGCCGTATATCATGGAGTATTATATAGGCAATTTCTTAATCTTTCGCTGGATGGTTTTGTGTTTGTGTGAATCGTAAATATTACCAATAGTGTCATTTTGATATAAATGTATATTTTTCACTTAAATAGGCGATTGTATTTTTATCAGAACATAAAAATGCGTAATCTAATAATTTTAAAACATTAGGTAATAGATTCTTCATAAGTCATAACTTTCTTGTGGTATCGTACCAAGAATATTTCGAACATCATTTCTAGTTAATTAAATATTCGTATTTGAATTCCGCAAATTTTTTAATATTTAAACCACTATTATTACAATAAAAACTGCATTAAATTTACAACTTAAACTAACAAAAATTCCGATAAAAAAGAGCGCTTTTTCTTTAGACTAAGCAAGAGTATGGGATAGGCAATTTCAAAAGCTATATACGAGTATATCATATACTATATTATACCCTACAATAAGAAAAACGCAATAATAATCTAAGAATAAATACGGATAAACACAAATTTTGTATATAATTAAAATTATTTTAAGTGTCTAGGTATTATTTGGCTTGGATTTTTATGGGTCTAAAGTCTAAACTACTAGACAAAAAATGCTACCTCGAATCCCCTTCAGTGAGTATTTCCAGTACCATAAAAACGGAATACTCCATATAAAATTTGGAATTTCTCATTGATCCGGATTCATAATTACTTTATCTCTTCTGAGGATCATAAGTGAATAAGATATGTGAACAAATGTACCAACGGCATAGATATTTTGTCGCGAATGATTTTCGTCTTCTGCATAATATTATTGTCATCATGTCATAGTATTGAACAATGCGATTAAACATAACAAACAAACATACGAGTATTCGCGAATAATACTGACAAAACCTGCAAAGACAATAACAGTAATTAATATTGCAGGTACTTATATCGAACACGACTTGTTTTAAAAAATTTTCTTTTTATCGCCCGGTAACACGTATATTACAATAATTAATATTATATAGTACACGAACCCATCATTGAACGACTGTTGTTGGTATGTATATATATGTATGATAACGATCATCGTGTTTTCAGATGTGTTGTGCTCGCCCCATGTATACAATACGAGTCATGCGAACTCACGTATATTATTGCAACGCGAAAATGAACATTCCTCCGTGTATATATTTCACTAGATATTTATATATATATATATATATATACTATAATATAGGTACGATTTCGGTTTAATTTACGAGCCTAGTGACTCGGTCGTAACGATTATTTTATATCCCTAAAAAAAAAAAAAAAAAAATGAAAAAAAATTTCATTACTCGAATAATAATTACAGTCCGTCCAACGGTGCGGTGCAGTTTGCGTTTGCCAACGCGCGACCTCGTCACGACGCTATTAAAACTCGCGATAATATGTAAAAAGTACGTTTTTTTTTTTTCGCAATACAAAAAACCAATACAAGCACATTACTCATTACTCTAAACAAACATTTTAATTTAGGTGGTATACGCACTATGGTCTATAGAAACATTTATCTGATTTGACATGTCCGGCTCGAAGGACCAATTAATATTATATACGATGAACGAAACGAATTTCGATGATCGAAAAATGTAAAACTAGACTGTATGTTTATATATTTATACCGATGTATTAATTATACTATTTCTATGAGGGTTGCCAGCTTGACTTCATACGACGAATTACTCGGACTCGGACACGCTTCCCGACAAATATACAAATAAATATTGTACTCAAACACCACTCGGTCTGTTACGATCCCGGGGCGTAGGACGTGCTGCAGGTGCCTATGTATATTAAATTATAGAGGTGATAATACGGGACAACGTCGTCGCCCGAGTCTGCGGACTTGTACACTAGCTGTAATATGAGAAACTTCGAGAGTTATACGTATCATAAATACGCGTTACACCTACCCACACACGCGGGGATATTAATTCCATATGTACCTATATGATTTTCGCATACGTTCGTGGTATTTTATAGAATTTATTTTTTTCCTCAACTTACACTCGTCGCAGGCCGGACGTTGCCGGGGACTCGTCCCGACGGGATACTCTCAAACCATATGCACGTCTCGTCCGATACATATTTGCGTATATAGTACACTTTACAATGCGAGTTTGTGTGTTGAACACGAGGAAAAAACAAGTCTATATACTACAACTACCGATATACAAAAGAATAATGCAGTAACACACGTATACATAATATAATACCTATATAATATAAAAGCGTGAACGATGGCGACGACGGACGGCACGGCGGCATCGTCGTTGTCGTACGACCGGAAGATTGTGCGGCGGCGTGACCAATCGGCCGCGTTTGGCTCGCTGGCGCCTAAGCCAAAATGATCTCTCTCTCTCTCTCTCTCTCTCTTTCTTTCTCTTCATATTCATTTCGTGATTTTATACTATTATTATTATTATTATTATTATTATTATTTATTATTATCACTATCGTTATTACTATTACGCTGTACATATAATATACGGTTAGGTTAGGTGTATATTATATATACGTTCACTTCTTGTACCGTCGTTAATGTCTCCGATAAATTAATCAATATTTTTATAATATATATTACACCCGTTGTACACACACACACACACACACACACACACATATACATATACATGGAAATACTATCTCTCCCCTCGTATCGGTGTGTGTTCACATTTCCACTCACCCACACCAGTGACCGACCTCTTACACACACTCGTTTATATATACGAGGAAAAGTACACGACAATCGATGTATAAAAACTCGATTTGCCCGCTATATGTGTTTAATATTTATACGTATATACAGCGTTCCGGCGACCGGCAGACAGGCACCAGGTGAATTTTATTGTCCCGAGAAAATGCGGCGAGTTATTGGTTTTTTTTCTTTCCATGACCCGATATCAAAAGTCCATTATAATAAGTCCACAATATCCAATATCCACGCGAACCCGTCAAAATAAAAAAATTAAATTAAAAATGTTGAAAAAATAAACTTTACTTCAGTATTGACAAGTTGTCTTTGTCTGTCGACAAATGGCCATTGTCGATCATTTGTTTACGTTTTTCTACCACATAGCCTCGAGAGGAAAAATAATGAATTTAATTCACTATATGTATACCTGCTACAGACTTCACATTTTCCATAATATAATCTCAGTGTACAATGATTCTCTCGGCACAAATCGGATTGGAAAGTGTTCGCGAGTCCCACACCTGCAACAAATGAGATAATATAATAAAACACTAAACTTCTGCTACCGCTAACAAGGACGCGTGCAGTAAGAAGGGCGATCGAAAATTCCAGTAAAATACAATGAGACATTATGGGAACGGGCACAAAAGGATACGTCGTCCTTCAGTGACGATATACGTCTTGTGTGTAGGTATATATTATACAGTGACGTGGACAACAATGTTTTTATGAAAAAAATAATAAAAAACCGAAAAGGAAAAACGTGCTTTTTCAAAAAAATATCCTTATATAGAAGGTATATTGTGCAATTAATACAGACGTTTATACTTCAGCACTGCTGCTGCAGCCGGCTAGATTTGGATACGCGCAGCTGCCATAAAATCTCGTCAAACAAAAAACCAAAAATCCAAAGAAAAAAAAAAAAATACCCATATAAAAAAAATTTTACAATATTATTATTATTATTATATTTTACGTATCCTTTCTCGCATTTTATCGAGAAATTATAGCATCGAGTTTAAGCAATGATAAACCACGTTTCTTATTTCACCTTATCCGATTATTATATTTATTATAAATTATAATTTTGTTTTTTTTTTTTTTTTTAATGTAAAACACTTGAATAGGTATGTCACTTAAACATTTAAAATATTATACTGCTGCACAGGGGGGAAACTACAAGCGGCCACACCTGTATATTATCGGTAATATACCAGGTGTCAGCGGTTTTTTCTTTTTGTTTTGTTTCGTTATTCTGTGAGTATATATGTAATTTTTTTACGTTGTTTCCGGCAACCCGATTTTATTATTCGAGTGCAAAAAGGTTAGCTGAAACCCAACTACCATTGTATTTTGAATAATAATTTAAAACAAAATAAAAAAAAAAAAAACCCATGATTACAAAAGTCAGGCGTACGGTGTAAGAGTATATAGCTGTAACAAGCTATATATAGGTAATGTGCATTTATCGGGCGGAACATTGCCTAGGTATACATTATAATATATACTCGCATATTTTAATAACCACTATAGTAACCATAGTACCTATATACTATATACGTACAATTACGCACAAAATTCTACCCTTTTTTTTTTGCATAAATATATAAATATACGACCCTCGGCGAATAAATAGCATAGTCTGATGTGTTTACATTATTATTTTATTTATATGTCGATCGCACAAAAAAAAAAACGAATTATTAAGTGCGGTTTTATCCCTCGTGATGATATTAAATTGCAACAACTATATTGCTGTTACTGCAGTACCCATACTCTCGAAGGGTAGGGAAATCGATCCGGAATAAAGACACTGATATCGTGTGTGGACACGGTTCATTGATTCGCAGGGCACATTTTTTCATATTTTTTGAGGTTTTTTTTTTTTTTTGACGGGGGGACGGACACATTTAAGTAGCTCGTGTGTGACTAATGATTCCGGGGAGAGGGGGAGTCAAACCACCGCCACCATTACCTGATCATTATTATTATTATTGTATTATTATTGTCAACCCCTCGCGGTCGGTTTGACCTTTGAAATTTTTTTATTGAATTCTGCAGTTACCTTTTTTCCTTTTTTTTTCCAAAATTATTTTTGTAGGTATAGGTAGATATGTTATCTTATAGGATGTAGCTTTCACTTCGTCTAGACCATTTTGAAATTATCCATTATATATATCGGCCGACGATCCTATATAGAAATCAGATTTCTGATTATATAAATTTTTTTTGTGGTTTTAGAAACGATAACCGAATCCGTTTAGCCGGAACAACGCGGGAATATTAATTAACAAGTACGCACGTTCTCTGCGTATACTGTGTGTCAAGTCCTGTTTCGTCTTATTTGGCAAATTCCAGTTCGTATAAAAAAAAAAAAATGGAATATAATATAATATGGCCTCCGGATAGAAGAAATGAAAAAAAAATCTCAGTCCACGTACCTATAGCAGGTGCTGTTTTTTGTCGACGACATAAATTACATTTCGTATATTGTAAATTATAATATATACACGAATGCTGCACTGTATTTAGTGCACGTCTCGTTGTCCGGATCCTTCGATCCGATGTTGTGACAAAATTGCATTTCCTATCAGTCTCGCGATCAATTTCCGCCTCATATTATATACGCAAAATAACCGATAACAAATTCGAGTTTTCATTTCCGACGAGTCCCCTAGTATATTAATGCTGTCTTTCACCATGAATACCCACAAATTTACAAATTTCGCATTCAATCGACCAAAAAAATTACATTAACACGCATATTCACTGAATCAATCAATTTGTTGAAAATTTGAAACGATATAGGCACTACAAAGACTACGGATTGAAAGTATATTGATAACATATCCGATCAAACAGAAAGTTGATATTTCATTTTAGCGACGAACAACAATCCGTTGAAAACTCTGATATCACTAATAATTTTTCTATTTTAACGAAAATTCTGAACAAATTATATTTGTTCTATGTTTTATTTAGAAAAATCATCAAGAGTTTGAAAAGATTAAAAACGAGTTTTGACAGTCTGTAAAGCTCTACAAAAGACGATGACAAATTCCAATAAGCTGCAAATTTCTCTTTTTTCAATATTTAAAGCCTAGTTTATTATAGACTTTGTTTCAATACAGATCAAACTGTTAACCGGTCTATATATAGGTACATGTATTATTCCTGTAATAGACTTAAAGGCCTCTAAACTTTTCATAGGTACAATATGATCATTTTCGAAAATAATTCTAACCGTTTTCCACTCTGCAAAACGACATAACTGATCGGGTTTTTCTTTTTGCTCGTCGGGATCTGACGGGTATAGACGAAAATTATTATGAATTATGATATCAAAATTTTATTATATTCCTTATTTTTCAATTGAAGTTGTCCAAAAAATTTGACGACCCACTGAATATTTTCTCACGTTCCACACTTGTAGATCCTGCAGTTCACTAATTGAACGGATTCAGTTGAAACTTTCCAACTTTTGTGATCTGAATGTACTTACATCGATCATACACCCCGATCCTTGTCAATTATATTATTTTGTCCCTTTTTAACCTTTGACCGTTGGAGTGCGATTCTCAAAATATTTTCCTCTTCTGCTCTCAAAGTCTCCTGCACAGTCTCACCGTAAAAACTTCGAGATCCACAGTTTGCAATTATAATATTGTTTATATATTGTACACACTGGCGAATCAATTACCTCTCGCGTGCTCTCTTGTGCTGCGGAAAACATATTATTTCATCGGCGGCGCCAAAAAAATAATATATATAATAATGAAAAAAAAAAATAAATGTTATTACACACACGTACACAAAATATCTATACTCGGGTAGAAAATTCGTCTTCTCCCACGTCTACGTGTCCCATTATATTATTATATACTCCTTTTGTGGACGCCTGTTAGATACGCGTGCGCGCGCTCTAAAGACCATCGTCGTCGTTGTCGTCGTCATCGAAAAAAAAAATGGACTCACGGGAACCGATGGCCGGAAGCGATATCCGACGTATATGTATTATCGATACCTATTAATACACTATATAATAATATTATTACAGTATAAATAACACATATAGGTATGTATCATATATATATATATATATATATATATATGTGCATACAGAGTGCTCAAAGTATAATATTTTCCACGTCGAGGCGCCTATAACCATTGTCTCGTACCGTCGTCGTCGTCGTCGTCGTCATCGTTATACATTTTATTGTATCGCCTGTCATTATTACAACCGTCGACTATATAATATTATGTACGCTGCTGCAGCGAATTATCCCGACGAAACACAATACACCTATGGCAGCCCTCGGGCTCACAACAATAATAATACCAAATATCCTGACAGTTGATTCGGCAAAAAAAAAAAAAAAAATCACACTTTTCTAAATCATAAATCCCATTATTATTAGACATTTGCATACTGAAATATTATCGTTGGTAATTGGTGTAAGTACATATAATGTACAGGACTTTTGCAGTCGTCTGTCTTGAAATATCGCAGGATAAGCAAAGTATCTGTAGTCATAAAAATCCCCCGCAAAAAAATAAGATCCCTTTCTACTACGATGTGAGGGTTACGACACCGGATTTCGGTGAACACTTTCGTTACATAATATTATTTTATCTGAGGTTTTTTCGGTAAAGTGGAATACTGTCACAACCGATAAGTAAAGTGGAATAATTACGTAGGGTATGTAGATGCGCCAAACACCTGGTGTGATTGTGATAATATTACAATACATGCGTTATACAACCGTGTCGGTTTGTGTTGAACTTACGTCGTTTAGGGCGAATTAAATTAAATGCGTACATCTACATTTCTACAAATTATATAAATAATATTATTAAAGGTAATAATTTTCGAAATGTTTTTGAAATTAAAACATATAAAATGACCTTTTGCCGCGATCTAAAAGAAATTACAATATTTGTCGTTAAACTAATTGTTTATAATTATTGTACTTGAAATATCTATTACCTGACAACGTGCAGTATTTAAGTTTGTTGGAAATGTCTCACCCATAATATCTGTTGGAAATTGATTTATTAATATGTGCGTCGATATAGTCACTTTTTTAGATGACCTTTTTCCAATACTTTAAAATGCGTAAAAAATTATGTACCTATTAACAAACGGCAAGACCTTAACGAAATCGCAAACATACAAACATATAAATACACTTATTGTTAGATCGTTTTTGGAGTGATGGATAAAATTCTCCGTTTACCTGACATTGGCCGGAGTATTATGGAAAACTTTTTTTTTTTTACAAACGTCGAACAATGCGGACCAAATTTCTAACAATAGGTATCCAATAATTGACCAAAACTAAAAATAAAACGCAATTATATTATATATATACACGTATAAAATATATATATTACTACAAATATGTGTAGATTTGTTTAGCCTGTAAATTATATCCGATATGTTAAGTTTTATAATAATTTTCACGTAAATTGACATTAACCATGACAATATGTGCTTGCAGGTTGAATGGTGACAATGGCCGATACGGGATTGTTGGCTGCACCGGCGGCGGCGGCGGCAGCCCGGCACGGAAAAGTGCAGACGCCGCCGCTGGGCGTCTACTCGTCGGCCGAGGACACGGACTCCGAGGCCGAGGCGGACCGAACCCGTGATGAGGAGGACGACGACCACCACCGCCGTCAGCAGCAACACCAGCAACAACAACAGCAGCAGCATCAGCAACAGCAACAGCTTCAACAACAACAGCAACAACCAGTGTGCTTGACGGCCCGATCCAACAACAACAACATAATCATCAACAATTGTAACAACAACAACAACAACAACATTAACAACAATAGTAACAGTACGCGGAACAAGCGGAAAAACTTTCAGCCCCGGAACATCAGTTACACGCAAGAATCGGCTGAAGACGGTGACGGTAACGGGAACGGCGGTGGCGCCGGTGGTGGCAGTGATCCGGCTGCGGCCGGTGGTGACTCGACCGCGGCCGCGGCCGTGCTCGACCTAAGCGCGTGCACCGGTGGGTCGACTGTGGCCAAACGGCCGCGCGTCGACGACGGTTCCGCACCAATGGATCTCACGTGCGGTGGTGTGCAGCCCGCCCTGGCGGCTGTGGACAAGCCGCAGAGGCACGCCATTCCCGCCACTACCGCGCACGGCGTCCAACACCTCCTGGCCGCTGCCGCCGCCGCGGCCGCCGGCCACCATCACCTGAACCCGCACCAACCGCACGACGCGTCCGACCTGAAAGAGTACGCTCAGAACACGGTCCGCGAGCTGCTGGAAATCTACGGGCTCAACACCGACGTGGCCGACGCCATCACCAACAACGTGCCAATGGTCAACTTTTCCACCGGTAAGTCACACAGCATTATTGCATGTTATGTAGGTTAGGTCAGACACGTAGCTAGCTTTTTTTTTTTAATTTTTTTAAATTTAAAATTCCATTAAAAAAAATTCTAGGAAGTCCAGTCACCGCGGGCCCCGCTATAGTTACGTCCCTGGGTTAGGTTATCATAACAAAACAAAATATTCCTTATACACTTTTTACAGCTGATGTTCTACTGTTGGTGCGAAATTCGGATTTACCTCCTTTTCAGCACGATCCATCCGAGATATGGATATGTGATCTGTCCCCACGATTACTGATCATTTTCTAAATTTTCCGTGTCAAAACCCTAAAATATGTATTTAGAAAAAATTACCATCATGCATTCTGAATATCATTTCGTGAGTTGATTCCCAAATATTTCTGACGATCGTATGTGGACTTAAATTTGTCAGTGATTTGAAATGGCGAGTAGATTGAATAAAGATGATATTGGAAGGCGTCACAATACTGAAGATTACGGATCATAATCAGAGAGAGACATATCGGTATTAATACGAACAATTATTGGAGGGTTTTGTAAGAGGAAAGTTTAGATCAAAATGAAACCGAGAACTTATAGAGCTTTCCGATGATTTCCTTCGACAGACGATAAAAGCATAGAGTTTCGATGGTTTTTTCTTGTAGCACATTCATGTCCAAATTCGCAACTCCCTCCCCCCCCAAAAAAAAAAAACAAAGAAAAGAAGTCTCCCTTCCCTGACCACTGTATACATATCCCATTGGTGCGTGGCTTACATATTATACGGTATATCGTACGTCCCGACGACCCTAACGAGATGATGTTTACATAATATTATAACATATAGCCCGCAAATAGTAGGCACGAAGGCTTTTGCCCGCGGACGTTTCGAATATTGAATTCGTGCCCGAGTCGCGCACTGCACGCGATCGATTAACAGCGTCCAGCAGCTGCAGCAGCAACAAAATCAACAGCAGGTACCCCGTCCAGCTAAACGTACTCTATGAGGTCCTCCGGAATAATGACGGTATATATACCGCCGAGTGGTATAATAATAATAATAATAATAATAATATGTAAATCCGGACCCGGGCAATATAATATAGTATAATATAATATAGTGATCGCGGTTTCAATTACACACGAAAACGTGTTTCCCCGAGCGGTCTGGCTGCGGCAGCAGCAGATCGACCGAGATGAATTGATTAATGTGCACGTAAAACGATAATTAAAACGTCTCGGGCGATCCCGAATATGGCTCGCGGAAAACGATAAATTTACGACGGCGATTTTCTGCAAAATCGGCCGAAAAAAAAAATTACATACACCGGCGGAAAGGGCGCACCTGTGCGTAGGAATACACTTTAAATACGATTTTTCAGATATATAGTATATATATAGGTATATACCGGGAGTGTATTATAATATTATATCTATTGAATATCCGACCTTGATGGAATATGTCTGCAGCTATATACGTGCACGACGCGAAGTCTAAATTTCAAAAAAAAAAAAAAAAAAAACATTTTGTTCGGTAATTTTTTATTTTTTTTTTTTGTTTTTCGTTTCTTTCGGTTAATATTTATTAATTTTTTTCCGTCGCCGGACTGGTTCACACCCCGCCCCGCCTGCTCCACACATCATAATCATCATCATCGTCGTCATCACAATCATCATCGTCATCGTCATCGTCATCACAATCGTCTCATCGCGTATATATATATACGCTCGTGTGTAATAGTCTCGTGTGGCACCTGTAAATTTTGTAAGAATGTGTCGACTCACCTCGGCAATCATTATCCTCGTCTCGGTCGTGGGAACGATTAATCAAATGTTATACCTCTCACCCCCGCGTCCGCTGCACACTGCAGCAAAGCACGGTAATAATAATAATGCGTACGAGGTACACGATGACTTATATACACTATCGCGCCCGGGTTATGGAGATTTTTCTCTCTCTCTGTATATCATATAAATACGTGTATTTTATTGCCGAACGATGGATAATAATAATTAACGATATAATATTGCGATTCGTTTTCAGCGGACCTTCAGCCGTCCGTATCGTTGTCGTCGTCGACAAACCGAATTTCGTACATACATATACGTACAATATACATACATATATATATATATATATATATATACATAAAACGAAAATAAAAAACATAATTATTATTATTATTTCCGACCATCACTACTCCGCTCGTCGTCGCCGACCTTATTGTTGTTTCGGGGGGGGCGACCGAACGCATTTTTTACTCGTCGTTGTCGTATACGTACGTACGTACGACTGCAGTGTATACGCGTTTTTTATTGGTCATTAAAGATATTCGCAGAAGGAGGGCGAGAGAATATATAAGAGAGCATAATATATATATATATATATACATATCAACGTGCAGGCCTATGTAGTTTTTTAACGGGAAACGAAAAAATAAAATAAAAACACGAGTCTAGAGAGACTTTATTTTAATGAAAAATAAAACGAGCGTTACACACATATACACACCGTGCAGGGTTGTAAAAACCGTCTGTCTTTGGGAGACGGCGGCGGCGGCGGCCTCGTTCATTTTTTCTTTTTCTTTTTCTTTTTCGTTTTTTTTTTTTTTTTTTTTTTATGGTCATAATATTCTTTTTTTAGGCCGATACAAATCGTACGCTAACATCTGCAATAAATTATTGCCAATGTGTGCCGGCCTTAAAAAACAAAAAAATAAAATAACCACCGAGAAAAATATTCCTATACACATTATAATATATACGTATACGTACTGTAATATGTATATAGTGTGTGTTGGCCACAGTGTGGGTGGCGGTGGTGTGCACGGGAGGAGAAGAAAAATTTGCGGCGAAAACGGGCGGTCTTGCTCGGAAGAGGGGGTACACGACGCCCGCTTCTCTCACCCCCTCCCCCCCCACCATTTTTATGACGCGATACGCGAAACTTTTACGATATAGCTTTAACTGTCCCAGACGGACGGACGCGTTTTTCTATATTATTATATTCCGGGGTGCGTTTTATTGACTATATTTTCTTCGCCATTTTTCTATCTCCTTTTCGCATATATCTTCGGTCTCTCTCTCTTTCTTATATATATATATATATATATATATATGTATATGTATATATATATGTATATTATATGAGTATGTATTCTCATTCTCCTTTCTGTTGCGGCCGCACGTTTTTAATTGTTCGAAAAATATCGTTATTATATGAACCATACCGTCCCGCCACCGTAGCCGACAAAAATCCTTTTGTTTCCTCCCACCCTATATATATATATATGTATATATATTTGTATATACTATAAGCAATTTTTTTTTTCGACCCTTGTGTCGAGGAAACGAATTATTTTCAGAGGGTGGAGGGGGGGGGTGTAAAAAAAAATAATACGCGTTTTTAAAGAAATAATAGAAATAATTGTTTCCGATCGACGCACTCTTATATATACGTCCGCCTGCCCGTGGCCAGCAGAGTGTTCGAAATATAATATAATACACAGATATATTGGTTCCGCGTGTCAAAGCATATTTTGTTGTACCTACTGTTAAAAAATATCTCTAAAAAAAAAAATATCTTTTTATCGAAAAAAAAATAAATATATATATTTTAAAATGATTAAACGTTTTTGTAACTCGAAATAATTTCGACCTACCTAATGTATTACACCTCTTAAATAAATTGTTTTCTGTTCAGATTTATAGTGAACGAATTTGATAGAACCGCCCGGAAAAAAATCAATATTTAATAGTAATTTCGCGTAACACCTACCCATGTAATTTATTTAGTATATTTTTCTTATAAATTTATGACATTTCAATTTTAATATATTTTTTTTTTTTTTGCCAAAAATGTGTACTATATATTACTGTCGAGATATATTTTTTTGTTTTGTCATCATATATTATTGTACACCCGTAGGTATTTGGAGAGAATATAACAATAATTGCCCGAATTATAACTGTATATTTTATATTATACATATATATATATATATATTATTATATTTTTTTTTCATTATATAAACGCTGTCACAATAACATTTCTGTAAATCTTATATAATAATACCTATATGCGAAAATAGGTCGAGTGAGTAAATTTTTGAATGGACTGAGATTTTGAGGCATTTAAATTTTTTGATATTTTTACAGCGTTCTGACATTTGTTTAGTATCTACGTTTTCCGACTTTGAAAGAGTTTTTCACAATGTTTTTGAATTTTATCTCAAAAATCAGCGTGATCTTTTATCTATTTATTATTAAAATGAGAATATATCATTAATATACTTTTGATAAGATTTTTATTTTACATTTAGAAAAATCTCATGAATGTTGTAAATCATCAAATTATTTTTGTATATGTTTTTTTTCGTATTTTCATGACTTTTTAGGGAATTGAAATCCCAGAACATTTAGGGCATAAATAGGTGTTACAATTCGAAATATTGGTCGAGCGTGGTCACGTCGAGTGATTCGGTTTCGTGTAGCTGCTGTATATATATATATATAAACCAAGTACCTTTATATACTATTGTATTTTCGAATTTACTAAATATTTATAAGTTTTATACGAAGTCGATAACAATATTAGGACATCGATTTACGTCAGCAAATTCTCAATAAATACATCATGCAGTGAGTAGTTATAGATACGTGTATAATATAATACCCGTCCACCGATGACCCTTCTTGTGACGAGTGCAATTGAAATACTGCAATTTTGCGCACCACGACAAGGTGTAGACTGTAGAGTATACGGACAGGGATTGGAAATGGTAATCGGATTTTCTCGAAGCAGAAAACACGCTTTTGTACGGTTTCGTCGCCAATGCAGGTTTTATTTTATTTTTATTTTTTTGCAACCGGCAGCAAAATTTCACCCTTCGACGTCGTGTCTTTGGGACAATTTTTTCCTAGGATTTTTTTCTGTTATAATTAGATATTATTCCATTTTATTTACTTATTATTATTTTATTTTTACATTGAAAGGTTTCAGAAACCTTCTGACAGCGGTTTGCGTGCATATCGCACGACTGACAGGGTTTTATGTAACACGCTCGCGTAAACTGAACCTTATCGCATTATCACGCCCGCGGCTCTCTGTCTGCTGCAGCAGGACGCCCGGGGCGTGTCCTCTGGCGTTGGCCACACTGCCAATGATAAATGGTTCGCGTAATATTAAAATAAAATATATAAATGGCTATATAATCCTTTTTCCTTTTTCCCCTCGTTTTATCTCCAACACACAATTATGTGTTGACCTGATGTATAAATAAATGTTTCGACAGGAATAATTTCATAGGGCTCTTCAACAAAAATATCCTAACCAAATTTTGGTCGATGTCATGGGACTCTAAAAATATTACGAAAAAATGTCCATAATATTAAGAAATAATTCATATTCACATATTATTCTGGTCATTTATCAGTTTTTCATATAATAAAAGATCCCATTAATTTCTTGGTTTTTTTTTTTTTAGCTGATCCAAAATATTTATTCCATCTCCCATATTTAGAATAGCTCGTCTTAATTGTAACACTTATTAATGATCTTTTGTTTATCTGTCATTTATTATAAATAGTGGACAACATATAATTATTGATATTTGTGGACGTCGTTTAGTTCAGTTTTACAATTCTTATATATTAAATATAATTTGTAAACAATTTTTAAAAGCTCATATAGTCCATAGACCAATTTTGTATAGCACAAACTCAATCAGTCTTCGTCTCCTTTCGGATATTTGGAGTATAATCCTTGTGACCTCCGGTTACACGTGGTTTTTCTATCATCTTTCACCCACGTGAGAGTGCACGCCACAACCGTGTTCTGGTCCTGAACGATAACCAGTTATTGCAATTTATGATTTACGTACCCGCTGAGGAAAACCATACTGAATAATCTAGTCCCGAGCCACCTCCTCTGTATAAGTGCTGCCTAATCCTGGCAGTACTATGCAAGTAGATCCCGGGGTAGTGCCGCAGGAAAATAAAAAGACCCTGACTAACGCCTAAACACTATATTATACTCTACTGGAAATCTATCTCGTAAATTTGTCCGTAATTTTTTATTCGTATTTTTCGTCTCGTTTTTCGAATATTACGTCTATATATATAGCGTCTCTCGCGTAAGACAGCCCGCGGAAGGTGGGCCGTTTGACAATCTCCTGTTAGCCACTTGATCCGTGATAAATTGAACAAAGAGGATCACGCGAGAACGGTCGTTTGAAAAATGATTCCACACACAACTGACTGCGGATTGTATATAACGTGTGTTGTGTATGTGTGTATTTTTGTATATATATACATGTGTGTGTGTGTGTGTGTGTGTGTGTGTGTGTGTGTGTGTGTGTGTGTGTGTGTGTGTGTGTGTGCGTGCGTGCGTGTGTATAATATGTACGACCGTGTGTCTATGTGTTTTTCCCCCTCGTCGTCTCGTTTTTTTTCTTCGACTTTCGTCTCCATAATATAATGAACGCGCGCGGGACGCGACCAACACTGATAAATTACGAACAATACCGCAGCAGCAGCAACAGCAGCAGCAGCAGCAGCATCCATCGATCCCATCGCACGACGATGACGTCTGTTTATAATATATTTATACGAATATCTATTGTTGATGCGTGTACATACTTGTTTTTTTTTTTTTTACATTTTTCTTTTTTTAACCGGCTATTTTTTATTTTCACCATTTTTCTCCCCGTTTGTCAGTTTTCACGCGCACGGTGCCCACGAGACGAGACGCTCAAAAACTCATTATCCATATTTGAGTATTATACCATAGGTATACTGTACTATACGGTATATGGTTAGTGCTATATAGATAGGTACGTACGGTGTGCGTAAATAGTGCACGTATTGTGTACCACATAACTATATACACCACGGTGCACATATCTCGCCCTCACACTGCACACACGTTATATTATATTATTGTACACGGTCCTTCACCGCAATCCGCGTGTCCTGCGCACCGAGAGTTGGCAAATTGCTCACCGAACGTGTTATTTCGAAGACCGTTATTTATCGAACCACGTCAATGTATAACGAGGTTATTACCGGGATCAACATCTGTAATTACATCGGCTATATACGACCATTGTATATTATATATGTGTATATATATAAGTACACGTGGGGATATTATATTATGCTCTCTAGTCTCTGTCGATCGATTCGGTTTTTTACGCACACAAAAAACGAGTTTTTATCGTGATTCGTGATTTTAAATCATATATATATATATATATATACATATACAATGTGTGTGTGTGTGTGTGTGTGTGTTTTTTTGGATTAATTCCTCCCCCCCCCTTCCCCCATTATACATTCGTACGCGTCCGTCAAACAATTTATATGATTAATTTTACGCCTTGAGACCAATTCGTCTTTCCGACATCTTTATATTACGACTGTATATTATATATATTATGTACATAATAAAACTGGTTGCATGACGTTATAATATTTTTTTTTCAACAAAAACCACGTTAATTGAAAACAATTGGAATCGCCCATGAGAGATTATTCGACTGAGTTTTAACGATGTTATTTTTTTTTCCACCAATTATTAATGATTTAGAACCGTTTCGTATACATATTATATTATATGAAATGCACGCGGAATAATATACGCCCGATAGTCGCGTCTTATTATTATTTTTTTAATGGAAAACCGTTCACTATAGAACTCGGGCGGCCAAGTCGTATATCATAATATTATATATAACGTAATATTATTAATAATAATTTTTGAATTTAAAACCTATATACGTTCAAAACCAGTCCTACGTTTTGAAATTTGAATTACCAAGTTATTCGTTTATGTTTTCTGGCCATTTCGGAATCACATACACAATAAATATATTTTATGTTATATAAACACGAACCCTAATGTTCATTACAATTAGTGCAAAAGACATAATGTAGTAAATTATAGTAGGTATATTCTTTGTAATATTCGTCCCAAAGCACACACATATTACATATTATACGAAAGTGCGTTAATACGATTTTGACGATCGTCGTTACACACGTTCGCGGATCGTTATTAATTTTATTTTTTATTTTTAATAATCACCCTAATACGACCACCATAATATAGATAGATAATAGGTCTAATAGACATTCGAGCTGCAGAAATCCTCAAAACTTTCGGTACGGTAACTTCGGGTAGAATGCAGATGTCTGCAAAAGAACCCCCGCCGAGGATCGCGCGGCATCGTATATACACAAACTGTGCGTACAGCTGGCATACATCTGGCCAGGTAGGATAATCGTAGTTTTTTTTATATATTTTATATCCCCGCATACGAAAAACACTTGAAAACGTATTTTCGTACGATTTTTTTTCCCCCATTACATTTAATCCTTTCGATTCTCTGGGAACTCGCGGCTTCTAACCCCTTCCGATACGTTATTTCGGGTGTCCTGGATACACGTATTGCACGTACATACATACATACATACATACATACATACATATATACATATATACATGCACACATATATACATACATACACTACAGACGTATAATATTATATGATATTACGAAGGGTTAAAAAACTGCAGCACAGCGACAGCTGCACGCCGTGTGGTAATCAGATTTTTCTCTTTTGTTTCGAGTTCAACGGGCAACGGCCAAAGGTTTGCATGCACCGCACCAGGATTTCGGCGTATAAATAATATTTATCGATAAAATAATATATGGCCGGTAAAAATGTACAAGAGTTAATATAAGTATAATAAACATATTATATACATTGGAAAAGCGAATATAATATTATAATATATGAAACACATTCGTATGGAAAAAAAAAAAAATTTAAAAACCATGCAGTCCCTAGAATTGCAGTAGCGCGAGAGGATAACGGTGCAGTTGTTGTTATTTAAATCGATAAACAATGATGTCACGACGGATCCCGTGTGGACCAAAGAGGCTTACCGAAAAACGCTTACGTCACTTCGATCAATATGAACATAACTGTTTTGATTTACCGAATATGGCGTTTGTTGACGAATGTAAGCCACGTTTTTTTCCTTCCATTTTTCGTATATTACCAAGAGCACGTTCATTATACCGATTTTTTTATTTATTTTTTTTTTTTAAGAAGAAGAAATATACTTAAACACGCGCGCACATACGCCTTATAGGAAAACACATTGTAGAAACACACCAGATTTGTGTGTTCAATGGATTCTACTGTTCGTCAAGTGGCCCATAACAACACATATTGCAGCAGCATAATATACCATACATGTATATGTATGTAGATACGTTTAAATATTATATTAACCATAATGTACTATAAAATACGCAGTGGTAGATTTAGAGAGGAACGCAATTTGGACGGAGCTACTCTTCATATTTTTCATGTTTAACAGCGTATCCCTTTATTTATTTATGAAGGCACGCAGCGACCGTTTGGATTTTTATTGAAAATTTTTTTTTTAAAAATGTCAACTTTCTTTGGAAAAATAATGAATTTTCAAAAACGAATGTTATTTTTTCCTTATCGCATAATAAGTTTTACATAAAAATCATGATATAAAATTTTTAATAGTTGATCTTATTAAATTATATAGGTATCATAGATAATAAATAATCTTCATAATCCATAAATGACTAAAGCCTAAAATAATGGTGAAATCTTGGCGAAATTAATGCGACACCGATAAATTTCTGTGATTAGGTAGGTAGGTAGTTGTTTACATTTAATTTTATTAGTGGAATTGCGATTTGCGTTCTACTTCTACCACTGATCACTATGTTTTGGATTATCCGTTGTCATATAGTGGCTTTTATTCGCATTCTAGTTTAGTTAAAAGGAATTTAATGTACATATAAGCTTTCAGATACTTTAAAGAAGTCAATTTTCAATTTTCACAGTGGGTAGTGTTCCTAAGTGAACAGCAAATCTATACTAAAAATTACCAAAAGTTATAATAAATCAAAAAGTAATAATGTCAGAGACTTGAAATGTACACATTATTTACAGTAGTTTCTACTGATAAATTGACATATTGATGTGTAGCTTACAAGATAAAATTTTCAAAACTTTTTGACCACTTAACAGTAATTAAAAAAAAAAAATTGTATAAAAACTTAATTTTGATCTACATCTACAACTTCGTCGATAATTAATTCAAATGGAATAAATATTTAATTCTTTTGAAAAAGGAATGCCTTAACTATGCATTCTCGAAAATATTTAACCCAATGTTAATGTAAAAAAAAATGTTGTATTTTTATTTTTTATGCATGTTATATAGTAATCTAAAAATGTTTTAAAAATTTCTCCCGGTAAGAAACTTTGGATAGGGGGTATGGGGGATGAAGTCCCCCACGGCTTACTTTTTCCCTTATATGTCTCGGAACGCTAATTTTTAACTAAGATCAGAGTCCGCCCGAATTTTTTTTTTCCAATGCAACCACTGGAAATACGTATATAAGTATAATAATAATATAATATATAAATAATTTGGTTCTTATAAAAATACCTGCACTATTTATTCGATTATTTTTTATGCTAATATTTTTCATTTCAATATTTGAATAAGTTAACATTTAAATAAAATGCTGATGAATTAATAAACACGCCGTGTGATGGCGCGTATAAATCGTCGATTTCGTCATAAATCCGTAAGTTATCATTGTTATATACAACTTAATAATCAGTAACATTTTTTTTTTTTTTTTTAATAATAACAATATTTAAACATATTAATGTAGCATTGTTTGACGTATAATATATAATACCTATATTGTAGATAATACTATAGAATTTATTATTATAATGTGCGGTAAATATACACTCTTGTACGTACAAACGAAGAAAATGTGCACTTAATTTCAGTCAAACACAGCTCGAAACTGATGTTTCAAGAAAATACTTTCTAATATTTACGAGTTTAAATGTATGGTTCGATGGACTGTGCCTACATTGTTTTTTTAGGAAAATAACTACCTATATACTTACCTACTTCCCTATGCAGCGCGTATGAATTACTCATGTGGAAAATGTATGGTCTATTGTTTGTAGTGCGTTGTTAACTAGTCCGATGGATGGATGCATCTATATAGTCGCAAATGCGGTAAAAAACGTCTTAATATCACTGACATTTTATTTTTTATTTGTTTTTTTAATTTTATTCACGTCGGGGATTTGTTAAATTTCAATTCGTCGAAAAACCAACATAGCCAGTCGTTTGTGACGATCTCCATTTTTCCAATGAAAAAAAATATATATATATTATAATAATTCTAGACAGTTGCCCGGAAATAATGAACTATTATTCATTAATATTTCATACTGCTGCAATGTGTGTGTCTGTGTGTATTAACAAAACGTATTCATTAAAATGCGTAAAAATTTATCATTACTGTTAGAGCGGATGTACTCTACACTATATATAAAGCATTATTATGCATAATTTTTCGGATAGTTAAATAAACAACCCGTCTGAAAATGACCAAAAATTCATGAATAATTTCGTTATTATGATATTATTATGAATACATGTATAAAAGAATTTCTCTGATTATTATATTATGACGTTTCCAACAGTGGTTATATAATATGACATCGTTGAACGATGAGTACAAACAGAGTGTGTATATATATATACGCGGATACATTATTTTTGCGATAAGCTCGTAAAAATACCACCAATGTATTTTATGGTCTGTTGAAATATACGGGGAACGAACGAAAAAAAACTTTTTAAAAATATTTTAGGGAAAGAACTTTTGGGGTCTCTCTTTCTCTCTATAGGCCGTTAATCTTTTTGTTGTGTTGAGGACTTGGAGGGGAAAAAAACGATCTTCGCCATTCACACACAATCTAACTCTATCATCGAAGCCTTCCTTTTTTATATATATATTATATAAAATATTATTATTACTATTATTTTTATTGTCAAATCGTATATAAATGCAAAAGTATCCAGCCGAGTTGCCGACAATAGACCTCGGCCCGGCGGTATCTTGTCAGCTGCTATATGTATATATGGCCGTGTTTTTTTTTTTTCGCAAAATCATATTCCGGGTTAAACGCCCAAGCACGGTGGGAACGAAATAGGATGTCATCCATTAGTCCCCTTTAAAAAACGTAAAAAAATTATCCCGGTCCCAGGATATTATGCGGAGTAAAATAATAATAATAATAAAAAAAAAACCTCTCGTTTATATAGCTTTTAACCTGTTCAATTGATCTCCCCATGTGTCTGCGCGTCGTCGTCGTCGTATATAATATAATAATGAGGATATCAAACTGCCGGAGGGGACTGCGGGCTGTATATCCGAGGACGAGAACGAGTGCGTGTATTATAATATATATGTGTGTATGTGTGTGTGTGTGTGTACGGTTATTAACAGTTTCCACCGCAAATAATATTTACCCGTTTTACGGAAATAACCCTCGTGTGCTGAAATTTGGGTGAAAAAAAAAGGAAAATTTTAAACAAAAAAATAATACCAGGGGGGAACAAGTGTGACACGGGGGTCGAGAGTCTCTTCGACGCAGCGGACGTTTATATCTCTCCCCTGTAATATTACAATTGCAGTATACACGGATTAAGACGGTAATGACGGGAACGAAATAACCGAAACACTCGACATTTTTTTTTTTTTTAGATTTTTTGTATTTTTTTATATATCATATATATATATATATATTTCTATATATATACCGAGTGTCACATTACTATTGCATTGTGCTCCACTTTTACGGGTCCCTGGATCACAATGGGAAACGGATTGAACTCGTCCACGCGAACTATACATAATATATACTCTGCACTGCCGCATCGACAGGGTGAAATGCAGATCGCGAGCAATATATTATTATATTAGGTATAACATTGTATTATTATATTGTCGTATAATAGATACCTCCTACTGGTTTTTTTCTTCTTTTTTTTTTTTTTATACGGGCAAAATATGAAAAAAAACCTATACAAATTAGTCTAATATTCCAATGTAAATATATATACATATAGTGCAGCAGGATTGCAGGAATAACTACATTTTAATTGAACTCGTAAATGCGTATCCGGGGCCTCCATTTGAGACTTCTCACGCGATGTAGTCATTTCGGAGGAAAATTATATTGAAAATATATAAAGTCAAAAACGGAAAAATATATAAACCTGGGCGATTACAGACCGCGCGATCCGTGTCGACGAGATTAACGCACGTTATACTGACTATAAACGACGGTAACTTGACGACGATAATGGGGTGTGTATTTACATAAAACGCCTGTACATGCTTCCGAGGAGAAAATAATATATAAAGTGGTTATGAAATGAAACAACATAAGAAATTTTCATCAATTTATTAGTAATAAGTAAAAATAAAGGTCATCAACCAAATTGCTCCCTCTGAATCCGCCCTTGTAGGTGTACCTTATATATACGACATCAACGATGATGCTGTTGTCAATTCGTGATAATAATATAAATTACAATTAGATGAAATTCGACTCGTTGAAAAACACTAAAAAATAATCGATAAATTGAAAACATTTAAATGATAAATTGCGGACTAAAATAATTGGGGCCCTTTACTGTACTGCATAAACACAACTTGCTTGCTGCAAATATAGTGAAGTATAAAAAAGACCAGAAGATATGTGTAATGTGTATGTATTATATTTTTGAAGTTATCCGCATATAATATACTTTAATGCTTCGGGATTTATTATAATGGCTTTTATTCGCGAACCCTAATCTGTTTGTTCGCAGATATATCGTGCAGTGGCGTATTTACAACTGTTTTTTTGGGGAGGAGGAGGTGTAATTATAAGCACATAAACTTACACCAATTTTCACCACTACAATATGTAATTTTCAATAAATTATAGCCTAAGTCCATAGTTATGGTTTTAAGTCCACTAATTGAATAATATGTATGTATGAGTTTGGGGTACCAGAGAAAAAGAAAGAAAATAAAAGCTGATAATACCCTTTTAGAGAAATAAAACAAGCAATGTCTTTTATACTTATATCATTAAAATCTGATATAGCAGAAAAAATTGAAGTTACTTAAGAAATTGATGTTAAATCAGTTGACTGAGAAGTTTTCCTATCAATAAATAAACAATAAATTCATAAAATATGAAAGCAATTAAGTAATAATTAAAAAATATTGGATAAAACTAAGTATATATACCTAAATTAAGTTAATTTAATTAATTACATATTTAAACAGATTTTCAATATTATAAAGTTACATTTATACATAGGTAGGTTTATATAACATTTGTATAATCATTATATAATATAATTATTTTTGGATTTATTAGATTTCAAAACATTTTTATTTTTCTAATACCTTCTCTATGTCTTTCTTTAAAATCGAATTTTAATGTGTACTAAAAACTAAATAAGTATACCTACATAATGATTACAACTTACATTATTTAAAATGTAACATAGAGATAAATTAATTATTATTTAAATTAAATTATTTATAAATAAAGCTAGTGCAGCCTTAAAAATTATTTAATGCAAGCATTGCAAGTTACAATACAGATTCACAATTTATAGTAAAAAAAAAAAAAAATTGAATAGTAAATAAATAATAAATAATGGTGAATTAGTAGATAAATATAAAAAATTTTAAATTTTAAGCAGTAAAAGCAAAATTAGTAAACTACAATTCATGTCTATATTTACAGTCGATATATATAAGTATATATTGGCTTAATTTTTATATTTTCGAGTTTTAGTCTCTAGGTGAAAGTACATATTAGAAACATTATTAAATATATAAATAAACTTTACTGAATAACTTTTTGAAGTTTTAAGTTCAAAATATTTCGTTAAATAATCCTATGAACTATACTTTGTCTTTCATATTGACATGCTGTATGATGTAAATTGTAACACTTACCTTACTTCTGTCAATTCTTTTAAAATACGAATTATAAAAACTTTTATCGTTTTTTTCATGAACTCCATTGCTTCGTTTTTTGGTCAAACAATTTCCGTTAATATTAAATATATTTACAAGATACCGTACCACACTGATACTTACTAAATATTTAAAGCAATAATTACAATAAAAAATAAAAATCATAAAACAACGAAATATTTTAGAAATTTTGATAATAATATTCTTACCTCAATGGCTCTTATTGTATATATCAGCTGTGCTTGCCTTTAACAGAAAATGTTGAAATTACAGTGTATCCACTTATAGATTAAATTAATTTGTTTAAATATTAATATTTCATAATATTTATCATTATTATAAACTGTCAAGACGTGTCAACACATTTACTAATATTATTCATTGAATCTTGACAAATTAAAATGTTCCATTATAACGATTTAAAATAACCACAAAAATAAAGCCTCTGCAGGTGAGGTAGAAACCATGTGCACTCCCCTTCCCCCTTAAATACGCCACTAAAAACATGTACCTACACATATTTTAGTGTTAACAGCATTTTACAATCAATTATATATTATGTATTCTCGAATAAATTGAATGATAGCATTGTTACAAAAAAAAAAATATTGTTATCTCGGGTCAACTTTTTATCGGACAGCAGTATCGAATTTGTGTATTCCTCGTCGTGTCCCGCAACCAAATCGTCACGTTCGCCGAGCGTTCTAGATACGTCAAACACTTGGGGGGTGGGGGATTTTTGACATTAGTTTTATTTTTTTTTTCGACTGTTTTTGTAACTTCTTGCACGATTTCTTGTGGGAAAAAAGAAATATTCACTTCACGATTTTCGCCAAAAGAAATAGTACCTATAGAGAATAAAAAAAAAAAAAAAAAAAAAATGATAAACGTGTGTACTGTGTATGTGGTGTGTTTGTGTGTCTTATTCAAAGACGATAAATAACAAAACGAATAATAATAAAATATAATATAATATATATTATTATATTATAATATTATACGAACCGCATTTTCATTACGCGCATAATAAACATGCCGGTGTGCTACTGACGCCCGTGGCGTTCCCAACGCCGATACAAATATAATATAATGTATGAAATAAAAAAACATAGATATACATAAAATGCTTATCTTGCGCCAACTGACAGGTACACGAAAATTGCCCCAAAGGCGTCGTCCGTCGGTTATATTTCTATACCGCGGTTCTGTTCATTGAGCGACCGAGTGCACGATTTTTATCCTCCTTGTATTTTTGCTCCGGTTTAGTGTTTACCTTATTTCACATCCGTCTGTGACACAATGACTAATGCGTTGATTATGTAAATATAATACACACACACACACACGCACCGACTGCTAAAGTTTCTTCGGGGAGGAATTTTTATATTTCGTATAATATTATGTAAACGCTTCCGTTCGAATACATGCATACCTTTTATTACATTATTATTTATTATTATTATTATTATTATTATTATTATTATTATTATTATTATTATTATTATTATTATTATTATTATTATTATTATTATTATTATTATTATTATTATTATTATTATTATTATTATTATTATTATTTATTATTATTATCATTATTGTGCATGAATGCTCGACTTTAAAAAGTAAGAAATTATTAATAAAAAAAAAAAAAAATCGTTGCAGGTCGCATATTGGAATCGTTGGCCGCCAGAGGCGTGGGTCTGTATCCGGCGCTGGGGCTACCGCTGTTGCAGCAGGCGGCCCAACAACACAAACAGACTAGCGTTTCGTCGCCCAGTCCCCGGTCCAGTCCGGCGAATTCGGCACCGTCTTCGCCCACGCAAAAGGTACGGTTTTTCCGCAATAATATACAATATTTTATGTAGGTATATATACTCGCATCAGTAATGGTCTACACAACATATTATATTATATGTACACGTAGAATTTAATATAAAAATACAAATCGATTTCGCCGGAACGCCGAGCACAAAATGCACTTTTCGCTAGTTCGCCATTACATTACATTACATACAATGTTCGTACGTTTCTATAATAATATATACACGTATATAAGGTACATGTGCGTAGACGGTCTGGTTATAGTTTTTAAAAGCAACGGCGCCGTCACCACTCCGGGTCCGCGAGGCGACGTCTTATCGAGAGAAACAATTTTTTTCGCGTTAAAACGTTGTGTCGTCCGATCGATAGCTTTTTGTTTCTCTCGCTAAAACCATATAATATAACGTTTGTGTGTGGTATATATATATATATAAGTTCGCGAATGCGATTTTCTCGGAAAGTTGAGCAACTCTTACCTATGGTTTGACATATACACACAAACGAGTAGGTACGCATATAGAAAAATGTACACGACCCTCGTTGGAAATTTACTTATATGATATGGAAAAACGATTTGTGTATCCAACAGTCGCCACATGTAATTTATAACATTGTACGCCGCCGTGGCATATACTATAATATTAATAATAATGATAATATAAAAAAAACGCGTGCGCCGCGATGGTGATTCAAAACGGCAGAGAACATACGACTTACGAGTCACCCTCTTATCACGCCTTATATACTCGTCACCGTCCTAGTGTATCGGTGGTCATGACCACGGTTTAAGATACTATAATGGTTGACCTACGATCCGTGTTAAAAAGTCTCATCGCATTGTTAGCATTCTCAGCCTGTGAAAATAATGCAAAATTATATTACCATAATGAATATCATATAGTTCATAAATAGGTCTATAAACGCTAAAGAATTATTTCATACGTTCGTCATGTAGGACCATCATTGAATACCACCTTCTTATATATCCCGTCGGACAATCATTATATATCTTAAACCGGGAGTCATGACTAAATCAACTATCTACGTAGGTATGAATTTTTCTTCTGTGGAACTGCAGGCCATATTTCGTATTATATTCACCCCGACGAAAATGTCATACTCACCGTGTGTACCTAAACAGTATTGGTACCCATGACTAAATATCTAGATATGACGGCTATATTTACGTTTTCGTCCAGTTGTGCCATTCATGGGATAAGAACAGAAATTGTGACGTCAACTGCCGAGAATTTTTAAACGTAGACAAACGAGCGTAAATCTTATCAGTTATTAATTTCATCGGTAGATGATGTAGTACACGCGCGCAGATCGAATAATTGCTGACATACCTGGATATTTGGCCATTTTGGTACCTATATACTTGTTAAATTGCTTTTAAAAAGTTACCACAAAAAAAAAAAAAAAAACATTATTTTCTAACCAGCCTTCTTGAAGAATATTCATATTTCCATAGCCTTTACTCTCGTCATCGTCCACCGTAATATTTCCCGACTTCCTGCATTTCGGCACATTTAGATAATACTCGGGCCGTTTTGACGAGTACAAAAATACAAATCAACTTATTGGATTTATTGTAAATACGTTTACCGTAGGATCTAAATACTATATTGCACATTACTAGGTATACGTATACATAAAAATACAGTTATTATAAACGTTTCCTACGCGCGCGTGAGGCGTGTCCAGGAGGAACTTTGAAAATCCTTTGCGGAGATCATGTGCACGCTAAAGAGGTTCGTCAACATATAATAACAACGTAATTATCATATAATTACCCCTGCGATATAACGACGACGCCTCGGGAATTCGATAATGTGTGTACCTATACTGTATTATATATTATATTTATATATATATATATATATATATAAAATATGTATATATACCTAAGAATACACCAAAAAATGTACGTGTGTGTGTGTGTACATAATATGCACACCATTCTTAAGGATCGGCCAACATTAGACAAGGCGTAGTAGTATATATGGTACGACGACGAGAGCTATTAAACGTTTTGGTATTGTGTGCAAATCGGCTCTAGAAAGCCAACGAAGAATAATGGGTGTGGTGTCGTACATTTTATACTTGTGAATATAAATGTATATGAAAAAAAAAAAAATTAAAAATTAAATATTAAAAAATTTTATAAATAGTGTGATTGTTGTATAGGTTAGCCTACAACCGCGCGTGAATATTAATGCGGTATACGGCTTTGCAGCGAGCGCGATTACAATATTATGAGTTTGGAATCGACAATATTTAATATAACGCGTGTATAGTGTATAATATACGTATAATAATAATATAATGACGTGCGTTTATAGGTTGAGCGAGCGTCGTCAATATATGGTTTTCGCGGGGTACTGTAGTGGTACGAAAATTATTAGAAATTTCATCGCCGTCTTCGGATTTAATGACGATTTTTACATTGAATCGCTAATCGTCGGTGCGGCATGCAGTACACTATACCTAAAGACATAATATTATATAGTAGTCAATAATTATTTCAGAGACACCCAAACTCCGAAGAAAAACGAACCCTCCAAGCATAATTATCGTAGTTTGCAACTGTTTATAAATTTGAAACATTTTGATTTTAGAAATCTCTTTCTAACCCAGTGATAAACGCCCTCGGACGAAGCATTGAGTAAAGATATTAATTGAAATTCTTTTTGAAATAAAATTAACACAGAATTAAGACGTATTTTTCTAGTTCTTTCTCTGCACTTTTTCATTATTGGTTTGCATCAATGTTCCGTGCTTCTCTAGGTTACTGTTGATTTCCTCTCGATTTCTCAATATAAGAATCACACCCCTAATTACGTATACATATATTGTATTACCCACCTATTGCAGTAATAGTGACCTTAGTCCTTTGCAACTGTTTCCTCCTACAATCCCTCCCAAGTTATAATATTGGTCCTATTGCAACCAACCATATGTCTATATATATATTATACCAATGATTATATGAGTATATCTAAAGTATTTTTTAATGCATTATAATAAATATATTTTTTAACACATATGCGAATAACTATTCAAATAGTTATTTATTATATTATTATATATAATATTACATTGTTACTTGTTTAAACATTTTAAACAAATATGAGATGGCGTACGAAATAATTACAGTAAATCAGAAAAGGAACGTTGAGTATTTGTGAAAAAAAAATTTCATCAGGATACCTATCCCCCGTAAACGGCACATCAAGTCCGAAATAAACACAGGTATTCGCACATTATCAGCACACTGCTAACTGAATATAAAAAATTTACCTGTAATATTATTCTCTAATTGTTAACCCATCGAATAATTGCAAATTCTACTGGTTACATTAGTATACATTACACGAGCCTGCACGATGGTAATGTACGACTTTCGTCGTCGTCGTCGTCGTACTATATAGTCTATTGGCATACGCGCGCGCGCGCATCGCATATAATCGTCTTCGCGATATAAATCTCTATTATGCGATGGCGTATATTATTACATATTCGTCGTAGTCGAATACATTTTACTGCCATATTAATAAAATACTCGTTTCGTATAATAATCAAAAACGAATATCGTCGTATCGTATATAATATACATAATATATCATATTATATATATATAATATAATATAATATTATATATCATATCATACATGTACGTAGAAAAACGGAAAATTTTTGCCGTCGCTTAGGTTTTTTTTTTTATTATTTCCTATAATATGTTCGCTCGTTTTGTCTCCATAACGTATTCTCTTCCATTGTGCAGCAGTCGACATCTATTTCGATTTTTCGCGAAATTTCACATTTATCACGTATACCTATATCGTATATATAATATATATACACTACTATCGTAGTGTAATATGTAGATTATACCTATACATATTATTATTAGGTACCTACCTACCTATATATACGTATATTTTCGCAGCGATCCGTCGACAGATCGTCGTCGTTATTGCACAACGATGAATATCTAGGTACGTATACAAATGTATATACACGAGGGTCATGAGGCGCGTAAATTTATTTCGGAATAATTTTTTCGCGAACGCGAATAATAATGCAAATCAAATGTGTATAAGGTGGCGGTTGGGCGCGGGGTCTAAATAGCTGAAACGACGGTGGACGAGAGGAGTGGAAAAAAATTTACCGCGTGGAATAATAAAAGTGTCTAAAGTGAATATACGAAAAAAAAAAAAATAATAATAATAAATAAAAAATATTAATAATAATAGAATAAGAATGGACAAAAAAAAAAAAAAAATCACGCGTATATACACAATATCCGAACGACAATGAGATTTTTTAGTGTTTTCGAAGGGCGTTTGCACGGACAATTTTTGTCTTCGCGATTTGTAATTTCGCACAAACTCCGCCACTCGACAATATTGTATACATATATATTATGTACCTATACATAAGTAATACGTATTATTACACTATTGCAAAACATACGACGACGACGATCGAACGTGCAAACATATTATATATACGCGAGTATAGTTTATATGTATACGACCTATTACGCGATATATATTTATTATATGTATAATATATATATATATATATATATATATATATATATATACGCACACGCGTGGCAAATAAAATTGCGAATTATTTTTCACCTATACATAATATACGATTGTATTGCGCACACGCGTATCTATAATATATATATATATATATATATATATAATACCTACAGGAAATCCGTTTTCGTCTTCTCGCGTGCTTATAATATTATAAAAGTCTTCTTAAGATTTCTCATATATATTTATATATATATATATATATATATAGGTAATGTCTTCGCCAATAACACACACATTCGCACAAATAGGATTACCCTTGTCACGGTGTATGATTTACTGTCATAAATTTATATAATAATAATTTTTCCGTCGTACCACCTATATATATATATATATATATATAATATAATATAAAGGTATAAAATACGATTCAGACTGGGGAAAAAAAGTTTCGTTTCCACAACAAAATACTCAGATTGCTATCGTGTGCGCGGTGCAGTGCAAAACCGGAACGGAATTGAAATATCGTTATGATTTTATATTTCGTTTTGTTCTTTTAATTTTTTTTTTTTTTTTTAATTATTACCCGCGATAATTATCATGTTTTCTCGTCCAATATATATACATACAATACTGTACATATAATGGACGAATTATGTGCCTATATAATATATACCCATTATATTATATACGTGTACATATAGGCGCTTTTTTTTTATATATATATATATATATATTTTATACGTATCTATATAGCGCGTTCCGGCCGGTTGACCGTATAATATAAATAGCGTCGGGTCTAAAAAATTACACGTGTTTCGGTATAGACGTTTATCGTTTAAACGGCACATTAAACGTTTTCTGCTTTACTGAGGAACCCTAGACAATAATACATTATCGAAATGATTTAAAACGTAGTAAATTATGCGCCCGAAACAATGCGATTTATACAATTTATATAACGGCTTCATTACACGTATTGTTTCTTATTCAGCTAATATACCTAATAATATCATGCGCGGATAAACGGTTTAACATGGGTACCTACTGTAGGAGGTGACATTATATTTTTAACACAAAGTCGGAGAGGTGCTCGAGTGCGAAACGATTTTCGTGTCACCATCATCCCAAAATCCGAACTATTTTTGACCGCGTACACCTCTATACGATTTAATTATAACTATATTATGTACATAACGCGGAATAACGTTCTGAAATCCGAGATCGAACCACCTATATGTACCTACGTAAATATAAATTATAATAACATTATCATATGACTGTACCGTCTGTATATTATTGATGAACGATTTCGCCTGGCCCGTGTATAATGGCGTCAGTCAACGATAGCCAATCACATTTTATGGGAAATATATAGAAATTATATTATGCAGTAGGTACCTATATATATATATATATATATATACGTCGGACGATTTCAAAATGTGTCAATATATTATTATAATTTTTGAACGCGTTATATATAAGCGGAAAATTTTCGGAGGTGTAAAAGAAAAAAAAAATTACAATATACGCGTTTTTAAGTGTACGCGTACAATATATATAGGTAATATATATATATATATAGGTACCTATAATTTATTTTACCGAATTAACATTAAATATGCTTGTAATAATGGTGATAATAATTATATACGTTGACGGTAAAATAACCGAAATGCGGGTCGGTTTTTTTTTCGGTACTATATTTCGCGCTAACAGACAATAATTTTGCGACCTTTCAGTTTTTTTTTTTTTTTTTTTTCATGTTTTATGTATAACGACTGTATGGCAAGGTATATCGTACCTTAATGTATCTAGTTTATATATGTACTGGAGGTTTTAATAGACAGACTGACATTCGGACATTTTCTTTACCGCGGAAGTGCTTAAATGGTAAAAATGAATTATTCCCCCATATTTGACCTTAAAACGGGCAGTCTTAATTTTCCGTTTCGTCTCTATACCTTACATTAATTTCGACAGACATAACGTTGTATAATATATAACTCGTTTCAAACTACAATATACGGCAGTGTATACATTATATTAATTAAATACAATGATAAATTGTTCCGAAACAGTACGGCGATTGACCGGCGACGAGACGTTTGACATTCGACCCGGAGTTTTTCGCCGACACTCGGTGCTTGAGTAATATTAAAAAAAAAAAAAAAAAAAAAAAAAGTTAAAAATGAATAAGAAATAATAAACCGTCAGTGGCGCGGTGTGGTCCGGCCGGTGCCCGTTAGCGATCGATATCCGTCAATAAATAGTACATAATATATCTGTACCTATGATATATTATAGATATGTATAGGTACTATACTTATATAAAGTATACTATATAAAGCCACTTTCTAAATTTTTTTTTTTTTCTGTTGAAATAAAAAAAAATAGTATTAATACCTATATAGTCAAATATCTAAGTATACGCACTCGTAGAAATATTAATAAAATATATTATTTATTATATACGACTGGGGACTTAAAGTTTGCAAACTATCGAGGTAAATACAGTGGCGTATTTAGGGGAAGCTAGTGGGGAGGGGGGACAATCACCCCGGGCATCACGTTTTTAGGTATCAATGTTTTAAGAATTTTGTATGAATAATATTACTGCTTGTTTTTGAAATATTTGTTATTCGATATTTATTTCAGTTTGGAAAAAAAATATAATTTTAGCTTGTTTTTACACGTTTTGAAGAGCGTTTCAGAATTTAGTCGGTATAAATTATAAATTAGTAATTTTACATTTCAATTTTACCGTCGGTATTTTGGAAACGCCAAAATTTGTTTGTGTACATATATAGGCCCTAGGGCAACGAAATTCTAAATACGCCGCTGAGTAAACACGGTGTATAGCTAGATACCTCATCATATATATTATAATATTGTATTCTCGAGATAAATTTCGCACTACCGGTTTCGACAGGGGCCAATCCATCAGTGGCGGTATGGCGAGTACCTATATTAAAATAATCAAAATATAATGAGTTCGTTTACGCGGATATGCGCGCGTGAAACTCCGGCCCGATACAACGCATATAGTCACGGCGGAGCCCGCGGGGACCATCGATCGATCGGTCGGTTGTTCGACCTAAAATTAATAGAAACATTCGACGCGTGTGTCTTAATGCGCGCCGCGAACCGATAGCTTCTTGAGTAGTACACATTATAGTGGTATTATAGTAGTTAGGTATATATATACTCGGTTTAGGTATAATATCGTGTGATGGTTATGACCTTTTATATAATATGCGATTACACCTATATAGTATCGTTTTCGAAAATATAACCGCGTTTTTACCGCTTACTGGTACAACATCCATCACACCGCTATACAGACACTGCAAATTCGTAATAATCATGCGTAGGTATATGTTAGATTTCGTTGTACACTGGTTTTTTTATTTTTTTTTTTTTATTTATTCCTCAACTTCCCGATAATAATAGGTAAGGTATTTTACAGAAAAAAACGCTCATAAACCGCCTTTGATAATTTAATATTGCGCGTATTATAATACATACACGTCCTCTATCCCGTCCGTTATAAATATTGAATATTTCCGTACGAAATTCGATAATATTATGTTATCGCGTCAGAATTAAAGTTTTAAAAAACCAGTATGTTGAACGGTTTCGAAATCCAATTTTCTATAATATACGTTTTAAGTAATCGTACATTTTAATGTGGTGAAACGCTTAGCAGGGAGCAAGCGAGCAGCGATGAATACGTGCAGATACGATTTCGTAGTGTCGTGGGCGCCGAGCGGACGAAACCCGTCTTGACGACGAAAGATTTTTCTCTCTGTTTAATCTCTTTGTATACGTGAAACGTCAAAATATTCCAAGACGTTATCGTTTGTGTATATACACTATCTCTAATGTTTCGAATTAAAAACAAACAAAGTTATCTGCATATTATTATAATATGTTGTGGTATTTTTGTATTTTTTCCATATAGGTGAACGAGTACATTATAACCCATACGATTCTGTTTTTATTTACTATATTATTATAGCGATATTATACCTATTTACAATATGATTAATATTCTTAGTAAATATTTGTTGACAACTAAAGTAATAATAACGTTTGAATCAGCTGATTTTTCGAACGCTGCGGTGCAGCTGCAGCTCCGCGCATAATGTGTAACTAACAATACAATAGCTTCGACCGTCATCAATCCCCGTGTACATATTATATTATTATTATTATTATTATAAAAACATTTTTTAATTAAAACAATAAAAAAAAAAACTTTAAAAAAAAAATTCCTTAGCGCGTTCTCCGAAAGTCTCTATTGTTTTCAAAAAGTCAAACTATTCGTATATTATTTCGATCAACGATCATGACGAAATTATACCGCAGAGGTACCAGGCTCTATATCGCGAGAGCCCGTGCGCGTGTAAATCTCACATTTTCGCAATACGTGTAAAAATTGCGATTCGGATTTCGCGAAAATCCTTGATCTACACGCGCGCGCCCGAGTTCTCTGTTACATGCGTGTGCGTATATATTGGTTACGTAAACAATGAACGTGACCTTAAGAAAGAAAAAAAAAGGATATAATATGTAAAAGGAGAAAAAAAAACAAAAGCCAACATCGTTCGCGATATTACAGGTATAAGTTTTCCATTCGGAAATTCAAATCAGTATATGTATTAACTGGTAGGCACTTGATAGGTATAATATACTACTATACTCCACGCGTGTGTGTGTAAATTGTATAATATTTGCGAAATCATAAATAAATTTGGCGATAACACGGTGACGACGATTGGGAATAATAAGAATAATAATCTCTCGGTCTATCTTTTATAAGAATCTGCAATTATTCAAGTACATCCGTGTTTTGGTACAACTGCACCATGAGGTTCGCATATTGTAATAATCTACGTATATTTTTTTTTCTATTTTATTATATTATTTCTTCACACTGAATTCCCCCCCCCCCCCCGTGGTTCTGAATTTATTATTACTCTTTTTTTTTTTTTTTTTACAACGCGGAACAATATATGCCATATTTTTTTTTAACCCCGTAGCTATTTTTTATTATTTATTTTTATTGTTTCTTAAACGCATACAAATAATATATATAAATATATATATGTGTGTGTGTGTGTGTGTGTGTGTATATATGTGTGTATATATATATATATATCTATAGGTGATATTAAAATAAAATAGAACGTATCCACGAATATTGTTCCTCTAGCACTTCGCTCGTTGGATAGGATATTAGTGGTGGATTTATTGAATTTTTAAGCAATGATAAATCATTTATTTCGATAAAAACGATTCTGAGCGAAGATCAGTGTAATATATCTACATGAATATTAAAGTTAAAAATTTGAAAATTCGATGTCGCCATATTATATTATATTATTATTACTGAATATACCCATTATCCGAATAAATATTCCATCTATAGCCAGATATACACTTTGTTAAATTACAATAACTCAAAAATCGCATTTTAGTCACCACCAAATATAATAAAATATAAACCACATAATAATGTTGGCCAATTTCAATCGCTTGAATCTAAAATGTCAGTATACAGCATATAAGTATGTACACGGTGTATGTAAATCATACATCGTATAGTAGGCAGTTTGTATGTATAGTTATGTGTATTATACATAACTGTATGTATACACTGTATATTATAATATATATACATATAACTACATACATCGTATAGAAGGAAGTTTTTTTTCTTTCTCAATGAAATGACTAGAAAAATCTAAAGATGTTATGTCCCTATACATAACATTTTTCCATCTATAGAACCAGTTTCTATCGATCTACGCCAAAAGTCCTCGAGTCCATCTGGTCCAAAATTTGCTTACAGAAAGAAAAAAAGAAAATAAATAAACATTGTAAAATCAATAGCTTTCTCACTGCGCTCAGAATCTAAAAACCCATTTTTCAGTACCTTAGTACCTACTCGCAGTGATGAGGATGAAAAAAATATTCAAATTATTTCACGAGCCACGATGCAGTCTTCCCGTAGGCGATGAAATTAACATTCAACCCTTTTTTTGTGCGTGCGAATATTCCCGTTATTATCGTACCGAGGGCAGGTGAAAAACTGTGGTTTTTTCGGGAACTTATATATATATATGTATAGGTTTGAATATAAATAAAAATAATGTGTATATCATTATTCACCCCCAAAAAAAAGTATACAAACACGAGAATATATAATATTTTTCGCATTTCATTCAAACGTAATTATAACTGCTGCTGCAAAAAAAAATGTCTTTCTTTCTCTTTCTCTCTATCTCTCTCTCACTCATCTCCTCCCGTTGTCGTCCCCATGTGAATCGTATGCAAATGATTTCGTTATACCGAGTACACGCTGTATGTACCTATACATACATGTATAATTGCATGTGTATTCGTATATATGTAACTGCAGTACGTCACGAACGTTATTGTCGGCCATTGTTGTTCAAATAAACGGTTGCACAATCTTGTAATAATATTCTTATTTGGTTCTTATCCGAGAGAAATGCGAAAAATCCAATACAGCCCACCATCAATGTACGAGTATATTATACTGCAGCAACAATATATGCTTATTACAAATCATAAATTACGTTTATTCTATATATTACAAAGATGTAATCCAATCGGCGAAGGATTTTATCTCCGTTTTAAATAGTATCATAATATATTTATTATTATGTAGGGAATATAATACGGGAAACTTTGGGAAGTAAGAGACTATATATTTTAGTCCCTCCACCCATTATTTATATCACACTATTTAGTGAAAATTGTTGTGAGACACAAATCCCCCTAGTGCGTTGATCCTACATACTAGGCGTGTCAGCTGTAATTCCTATGAATATCATATAATTTTATAATTAGGACTTCAATGCATTAAAAAACACAAAAATTGCATTTAGCATCATTTACTATCAATTTCGAAACTACTATATATTGTTTTATTTTTTGAACCAATTGACGATATAATATCAGACGTAGATGTTCTAGCATACAAATGTTTAAACCGGAAAAAATAGTAGAAATTATTTTAATTTAAAAAAATTACCGAAACAATCGTTAATTGAATCATGTGTACTTATATATCGCGGATAGACTACAATATATGCTACCATTTAATATACCTGTAACCTAATAATAATAGAGCTAGGTATTATAACTGTGACGAGAGTATGTGTACAAAAATGCAGTATTATCTCGTTACTGTCTTAATATAATAACAACGGGCGCGCAAAGTATATAATATAACATTTCCTTTCTGTTACAGGTAAATTACTATACTTTCGTTTCGAGATATCGTTTTGAGAAAATATACACACGAAAATAAATCGCAATATTATTAAAACTGCGCAATCATAATACAACGATAAATATTAACAGTATATATCTATTTGATATTATTATATATTATCAAAACATGTATAATATTAATAATTAGGTATACACAAACGAACTATCAAATCATTTGCGTTGCAACGAATTCACCATATGCGATTATAACAGCTACATATTTAGTACTACATGTAAAGGAATATACATAATTTTAATATTGAAATTTTACAGTATTAAACGCAAATGTTAGCATAATATAGACAATTATTTATAATAATAATAATAAGTCATCCAGACATTGCAGATGAGAAAGTTGCTCCCTTCGCGGTTCTCGAACACTATATTGTGTACTAATTATTATTTTAGATTATAGAAATCAAAGATAAATCATTGAATTCAAAAATATATGTAGTTCGTAATGTATTATGTAGTCTAATATGGAATTTGATTAAAACTTTGAACGGTTTTTTTGACGTTTTGTTTTGTGTTTTTATTGCAGCACGCCACGCCGTCGGTTATCGTACCCTTGCCTCCGTCGTCGGTGCACAGGGACGCGACCGGTACCACAGCTGCGATGACGTCACTAGGCATCCAGACCCTGTCGCCGCATTCGGCAGTCACCGCGCCGCTCACGGTACCGACACCGACCTACACCAATACCCAAGGTCAGTGAATTAGATGTGATAAAAAATAAAAATAGTAGTTGCCTATCGAATACAAAAAAAAAAACCTTCGTTTGTGCACACATAGGGTAAAACAATTTGTTAGTAGGATTTTTTGTGTTTTGGCAAACGAAACGAAAGCCTAACCTCGATACCGACAATGTACCCTTCCCCCTACCACCCGTCTATTTCGGTGCATTTACAAAAGTGCATCGTACACCACGCATATACGTATATATACGTGTATATATATATATATATATATATATATATATATTCGACGACGAAATGGATGAACATTTTCTTTTCTATTCCTTTTCTTTTTTTGTTGGTCCGTCGTCCACGGTATTTGTGTCAAGCAATCGGCCAAAAAGCCGCCAGTCGCAAATGTCGTATTTTCCGAACAATGCGGGAAATGCAGCAACCGCTGGCGGCGCGCGAAGGTCAAATACCGGACCGCCTTTTCGCCCTTTTATTCAAAAATAAATCCCAAAAGATCGATGAACCCGAGGAATCCGTCCCGTTTCGCACACCGCGTCTTTTATTTTAAACCTTGGCCAACGAATGGATTTTTAGTTATTTTCCTATCGTCCCGCGCCATCATCGACATGATCCTGCACTTTTTCCGGGGAAACACAATAAAATATATTACCATTGACTATAATATAATAATATATCAACGGTTACAATATAGTATACATATTGTACATACTTGGAAGAATTCACACTTTTGGGAGTCCAAATCGAAACTGGCCTAGAGACAGCAAACAGGAAATTAAAATGTAAATACTCAAATCCCAATCGATTAGTTGATTAGTAATTTATAATAATAATATATAATAGCGTATTAATGCGACGGAAGAACACATTTTGGGATTAATTGCGGCGCGAGATGTGTGAAAATAAATTGGGTAATTATTATATTACACGCAGACCGTCTGCAGTGCATCATATATTATATTATTATATACCGATGTACGAGTAATAGTGTGTTACACAGACAACAGTATAAACCAGTTATCCGTGTTTTACTATCATTATTATTATTATTATTATTATTATTATATATTTTGTGTGTTGAAGATCCATATCGGCGATGGGGTCGATTTGAAAATTACGGGCAATTGGTCTCCCCGGGTACGGCGGCGTAATAATCCGACGTGGGAAACGCGCTATACCTATATACCCTATTAACAGACAAAAAAATAAACCGACCGATATCGTAGTAACGTACTTAAACGCGCTCGGTTAAGTTTCCACAAAAATGCGAGAAAAACGATATACCGAAGTAACCCGATGCCTTTGTGTGACGCGTGTAATCGTCAATTGTCTTTTACACGAACCACTTCTTTCCCTTTTTTTTTTTTTTTCATACGTACCTATCCCGAGGGTGTTTTTTCCTTTACTTTCGAATTTTTTGTATTGTATTCTCATCGAAGATTCGCAACGGACTTTTTTTTTTTATCCCGCGATGGTGTATGTACCCGACGAAAACCCTTTTGCTGGCTCGCTGCACGGTGGGTGGAGGCGTGACTAGAAAAAGTTTTCGTGAGAGGAGATGCATTTTTTTCATTAATTTTGTGTACATATTATCGCATACGCATTATGGTCACCCTTACTTTTGTGACGCCTTACGGATTACTTTTTGCGAATATTTTCGAAACCGTTTATTTTTATGGCCCGCACCGGTGGCAGCTCTGCGGTATGTAAAGAACGCATCAATTGCTTGCATTTCTTGTAGCCCCTCGTCGTCGCCGTCGTCGTCGTCGTCGTCGTTATAGCATAATATATGTATACATTAGCTTATAATACGGCATTTGTATCAATCTAAATTTATTAACAGACCCAGTTTAGAGCAATAAAGACCAATTGCCGTTTGTCCAACGTTGTTTCCTCTTAACCCATTCGGTAGACGAAGGGGAATATATACTCGAAAAAATAATAATAATAATAATAATAATAATAAAAGATGAAAACGGTAATAATTGTGAGGGAAAAAAAGAAAGAATTCGTTAGACGACGAAAAAAAGTATATATTAATAAAGAGTTTAAAGCGCATATGCGGGACTCGACAATTTAGCAATCAAACACAATAGTTCGTTTTAATGAACGGCTTTTTGGACGATTTACTCGATGCCCTTAGGTCCCAAGTGATTGAGGTTAACCCGATTTTATTCAAATCAAAACCCGGTCTAACTAGATCACTTAAAAAATATTTTAAATCTTTACAATTTCGAAAAAAATAACATTCACTCGTTAGTCACCGATTATAATATTTTGCCAATAAATTATTATTAAACGATAATAAATTATTGATTAAGTACACTTCTAATTAAGTTAAAAAATTCATGTTATTACGTAGATTGAAATATATAAACGAAATACGAAAAAATATATTTTTTTATTGAAAAACAATTTAACAATGGAATTCAAAAAACAATTATAATTATAAGTTTATTCGTTTTATTTATGGAATAAAGGTATTCAATTTACACCGTGTAATTATTTTGAATAACTGTCGAAAAATCTAATTCATTAGTATAATGTTGTATATTTTTTCTTTATGCATAAGACCTCAGTGACTAATAAACACTAATTGTTCACTTTGTTGTCAAGGAATCTAAAACTGTGTAGTACGATCTTCATACAGATAATTAATATAATACAATGTCGTGAGATCCTATAGTTTTTCTGGCAAACAAAAAAAACACATGTATAGGTAGATATATATAATAATACACGAAACGCGCAGTGAATTTGTTTAATAAATATTCTACAAAAGTAAAGTTATTTTCATGTGTATGTTTGTATGCAATTTATATAGACTTAAATAAAAAAAAAAAAATAAGAATCTAGGACGAAATGTTCGATAATATAATATTTTTAGATTTTATGTTTTCTGCTATATAGGTATATATGTAGTAAAACGCGAATTATCTTCGGCCAAAAAGAAACAAAAAAATGGTCCCGAAATATTATTTCGCAACCCTTCGTAAATGTTAAATATAGTAAACATGTTTACAATGTTACTTTTTTCTAAAACGATTTGGAACTATACCATAATATAATCAATAGGTATATTTTAGTCACAATCGTTAAAAAAAAAAAAAAAATACAAACAAAAAACAACGGTTCGTCAAAACAAAATAAAATTATGCATTTCTTATATTATTATATACGCGTGCGCGCTAACTGCGTATATATATATATATCTGTTATATTTACACCATAATATATTATATAGCAATGGTAGGTATATAATATATTATACGCGACCGAGAGTTTACCGCAAAACTATATCATTTACATGTCATTCAGGGGGAAACCCGTGTGAATTCAAATCGAGCAAGTGTAAACAGACACGGGTGGGGCACGAAAAAAAGACACGCCTGTCACTCATTCAACAGGGGTTTTTGTGTCATTCCTGCGTTTTTTTTCTCCAGAAAAAAAAAATATGTACAAAAAATAGTGGTATACTTATACGAAACACGTGTAAAACGATAGACTCTCCCTTTTACCCTCAAATAGCGCCACCACCACGCCGTGCCGTGGGGGCGAACCGCAGGCGACGAGGGACTACGAATTTGCTGCGGTGTGTCGTTTTTCCGGTCATATACACATTGTTTTAAGTGGTATATAATAATTGTGATGGTGATGATTTACGAAAAAATCAAAATATATACAACTCTAACGATAATAATACGAACGAAAACCAAAACATAAAACCTATAGCTAGTATACGCAGCTTATATATTATTAATAAACAATAGAGATTTATCGGAATCCCCGTGGCGGCATCGTTCGACGTGTTTGGGTTATTCGACGGGTTTTAGGAAAAAAAAAACTTCTTCAGTCATCGACGATAAAATCGATAAAAATTTCATATATTTTTTTTTTTTTTACCAATTTTCCGTGACAAAGCCAAAACGAACAACCGATCGTTATTGTCGTGTCAGACGGGTTATTATTATTATTATTGCTGTACTGCAGATAAGAAGACGAGGATCATAGAAAATAAAAAATCACTCATTCGAGCTTATTCGAACGATAATAATAAGTTTAAAAACGGTATATTGGGATGTGTGTGTGTGTTTGCAATATGTATAATATTATTATATATAATATACGTATATATACCATCGACACTCGAAGTAATGTATACGCAGTTCAAGTTCGAGTGGCCGAATCAAATTATAATTTTTTTCATATTCGATAACGTATTGCGGATGTGTGTAATAGTGTGATTTTTTCACCTCTAAATTCGCGTGTCGTTTTTTTTTTTTTTTTTAGACATTACCGTCACGCACTGAAGTCTTTACGGTATTATTATTATTGTTATATTACCACCATCAGAGGTATGTAGACGAAGACGACCAACAAAATATTATTTTTCCTACACCACGTTAATTAAAAAAATGTCACGTTAAGGTATTTTTTTTTTGCGCACGTACCGCAGTGCAGGCGCCCCGGTCTATAAATAATAATAATATATTATAAAGACCTGAAAGAATAATAATATAAAATACTTCATAAAAAAATAAATAAAAACTAGGAAAGAAAATCGCATTCTTCTCGTAGTTATCATTGTCTGGCACGTAGGTACCCACAAATACATCTTAAAATGTCGCTAATTGTTATTGGCTAAAAATAAATAATGTCTAAGTAGGTAGCTCAACGGGTAACACGTACAATAACAGTTTTTAATTATTCGGTTAATATGCTATAGACTCGTTTCCTTATAGAACCGATTCTGGTCTGATTTTTCGGATACCGACAATTTAGGAGAAGTTAAGAGACGATAATATACAGTCGTGGACAATCGTACACGAATTTAATGTCAATTTTAACTTTTGATCTACAGTATAATTTTCGAAAGTCTTAGTGAATATTTTGTACCTCTCGAAGCAGTATCGACTACAGTAACATTGATTGTACCTATCAAATAATAAGTAATTTATATATATCGTTGAAAATTGCATATTTTATAGAATTTTTATATTTTTCTAATATAATATATGTGTATTTACAATTTTTTTGGATTTTAAAACGAAATGTTCTTCCCCCTCTCCATTAAGGATTAATATATGGTGTATAAATATTCTGACCTGCAGAGACTATAATATTATATCGGAGAAAAAAATTTAAATAAACTCTACTAGAAATAATACACCCGGGAAAACAAAACGTATAGAGCCCGATAGAGGTATGTATGTATATTATTATTACACAATACTCCATTGTCGCGGAGAATATTATACCGCGGTTATAAGACGATTGGCGATGAAAACTGGTAGCAAAAACAAAGTCCACGCGCACATACCGCCGCCAAGTATTTATCATCACGACCGCGTTTACAATATAATGCACACAGGCCGTAAAAATCTTTGCGGGCGTATCCTTCGCGGACGAGGACATAATATTATAATAAGTACAATAATATTCAAACTGTATACACGCAGGACGCAGGTATTACATGCACATTATGCATTATTAGGTACTCTATATATGGCCGAGTATGTAGAATATAAGTTCTTACACGAGAAATAGCAGGTTAATACACATCTACTTAGTACTTATGCACATATAGGTAGTCGCAGTATGTAAATGATGCAAAACCAAAACCAATTTGCTTTCAAAATTTAGACTGACGACTAATAGTGTAGTATACGAGTATATATGATTAGGTTAGATGTGTCGTCAAAAATGTAATGGTATAATACTTTTAAAAAAATATTACACTCCGTCACCTTTTGACCTCCGGAAGACACCCCTAACCTAAGCCTCACAAATTAATGCAATCAATGAAAACAGTGCCGGCATAAGGGGTGGCGAAGTGTGTCTTGCACCAGACCCCGCAAAATTTAAAAAATAAATTATTTCTTAAGAAATATTTGAAAAGTTTACAAAAGACTTTTCTGGAATGAAATTCTGTAGGGCCCCGCGGAAATAGATGACTTTTCTTTTTTTCTTTTTTTTTTTTTTTGCTTATTTACGCGTTTTAAAGGAGAATTTCGGAATTTAATCGGTGGCAAACTGTTCAGGATTAGTCGGCAAAATTAGAAAAATATTGATGACCTTTTTTTTTTACTTATTTACATCTCAATGATGTATTTCCGTTGATTTTGAAGACACACTCCCTCCCCGTAAATATTTTTTCGCATCGGCCCTGCCCGCAAAATATATTTTGCACCAGGCCCCGGCAATTCTCGTACCGACACTGTTAAACATTATGGTGTGTGGATGTAGGGTCGTAGTCTTATATGTATATACGAGTATATACATATATTATACCTATATATCTATATTATAAACTGCTATTTTTGTAATTCACTAATGGAAGTTTAATTTGTTTATTTTTAAAGACAAATTTTAAAAGTTGTAAATTCCTAATTTTTTTTTATAATATATTATATTACTTACACAGGTACCTGCAGTACATAATTTTATACATCTAATGTAATTTTAATATTTTTATTTTGTCGGAAATTGAATGAGAATCTTGTCGGTGTATTTTGTTTTCTTTTTGTCTGAGTTTCCCTTACATTCAAACATTCAATGTATTGAATGTATCTACCTATATAATATATATAAATTTGTATAAGTTGTACCATTCCTTCAGCAATATATTTCATTTAAATTATATAGTTTAGAGATATTATAATACCTACCGAAATATATAGATGTACCTACCTATTATATTCATCGTCGTCGGGTGCGCAAAACTATACAGCCTAATCGACGATAATTAGTTTTATTTTATTTTCATTATTTTTATTTATTTTTTTTTTTTGATTTTCTACTTTCGTTTTGGACCATTTAACGTGATATGCGTGTAAACATAATACCATATATATCTATATCTATATATATATATATATATATATATATATATACCGCCTCCAAAATCGAAACCGGAATAGGAACGACCGTATAGAATACGATTCTGCTGACGACTTGGGGATCCGGCATGCGTTTGGAAAATGTCTTAATCCTCATGATCGTGTTCTCATCATCTCCAATCCTATACCTATATTATAATATACGTTCTGCGGTATAATACACGCTCGTTGATCATTTGCATAAATTATTCTCTCATTTTGCATAATTCTGCATAATTATATAAATAAGGATAAAAAAAAAAATCCATTACCTATGTATTATTAACCGAAAATATTTGCCCACTATTATAATATTATATAGTATACTATATTATATAGGTACCTGCTATATTAAACTACCGTTTTCTCCACCTATATAATTATGTTATATATTATATTATAATGATATTATTATCCGCTCAGGTGTTTTGTTCGTCTTTGGATATTATTATTGCTTTTTTTTTTTTCTAAACAATCATGTATATATTTTATTTATATAAAACCGACATGTGTTAATTTGCCTCGTTTACCGACCGGGTTATAATGTTAATTATTTTTGTTTGCTATATATAATATATATATATGTATGTACATACCTATATATTGTGTACCTAATACCGTCGGAAACGCAGCGTTTGTCTTTTTTTTTATTTTTATTGTCCTCTAGTAATTAAGTATTTATGAATTCGTCGGTAATGTCCTTGGTTTTTTTTTTTTTTTTTTTTAATTTAATTTTTTAATTTATATTTTACGATACCGTTTCAGGTGCGTGTAAGTGTGTAATGTGTTTACATACACATAATATAATATAATATTATAATATATATATGTGTCTGTGCGGGCTCTGTCGAACGAATTTCAGTGCATTTACTCGTTTATACCTATATAATATGTAGGAGGTACATTGCCTATGCGCTATAGTGTATATAGGTACCTATTACACACCAGCTATTACGAATTTATTTCCATACGCAATTTTTTTTTTTTCTTAATAATTATATATTTTATATTCGATTAAAAAACCATACGTATGTGATTAAAACTGCTAATTAGAGTTTCGTGTGTACACAAAAACCGTTTACTCAACATTAAAATAATAATAATAATTCGATATAGATAGCCCACTATTAATATTTTATATACGCAGTGTAAATATTTGACGTGTTCGGCGGCACAATATGATGTGTTTGAAGGGGTGGGAAGAGGTGGTTAATAAAACTGAAAAATTATTCGGTAAATGTTCGTGTTTCTTTCATTATTATTAGTATTTTTTTTTTTTTTTTTTGTAATACATTTAGGTAGGTAGTATATTTTATAATATTTGAACAAGACTCGCGCATATATGCGCGCCAGAAATTTAATATAGCTTGATAATTACTTAACGGCGACGCGCCTTTAAAAATTAAAAACGTACAATTATAATTAATTAATTTGATTAGGTAATTGAATTTACCATTTGTGTTTATTCATTTTTTTTTTTTATTTAGAAAAAAAAATGTATCGTTATCAATAACAATTTTGCATCGTTAGTATAATAAATATTTACACAAGACGCGAAAATATATACGTCGTTGACGTTTTTTTAATACTTTTTATTTTTTCTTACTTAAAATTTCATTTATTTATTTTCTACTACTGCACACAATATAAATTATAATACATGTATATTGGTATTATATTTATGCATAAATCGGATATCCGCGCGAATATATTCTTTGAAACGTATTGCAATACGTTTCTGTTAAATCGAATTAACATTTCAATGTTTTGTTTTCTGTGAAAAAAATCTATATTATGTATGAGAAACGTTACTGGTCTATAGGGTAGGTATAGAGCTGGTACCTATAGCTATATAAACTGTACTACCTATATATATATATAATATTATACTATATAAAAGTATATAAAACGTAAGTCGGAGAGAAATCAATTTTCATTTTTAAGACTTTGCCGTGTGTATTGTCAGCAGTTATAAAAAATGTACAAGAATATCGATTATGTCTACCATTTTCCTTCGAGCCCCCTCCCCACCATATATAATCAAATTGTGTACAAAGTAAAATACGCACATTTTTTCGTTTCCTAGCCGTATGAAACGCGCATATCACGGGCTCATTTTTTTTTTTTTTTTTTTTTTTTTTTTATGTATTCAAAAACAATAACGAAATAACCTGCGAAGAACACTAAAGAATATTAGGTGCCTGTACCTAGTAACTGATAAGTTGGGTATACCTATACCTACCTAACTTATAAAATAAAATAAATAAATAAAATTGTATGTACTCAACATGAAAAAAATACGTATATTACAGCTTATACCTAAATATGTATATTGTATATTATATACCGCGATCGCGGTAATGGCTTTCACCCATCACGAGGAATTCGAGAAAAACCCGAGGCGGCGCGTGGGCAGTACAAAAAGACCGTTCGCGGCCACTTGTTAATTAAATACTATTAAAAAATACACCAATGGAAAAATAAAACTATATATATACCTATATATAAATTCTCGTGGGCCACCGCCGGTGATTTCGATCTCGTTTCGATCGTAAAAAAGAGAAAATCTAAATATGATAATAATATTAGGTATATCCGTTATTGTGTGTGTGCACAACGCACGTAAGTGTTAAAAAAATTTTGGAAAAAAAATTAATGTTCTTTTTTTTTTACAAATTTATCACGTACACGAAAAGGCATATTATTATCATGTGACCGACCCAAGAGAACTATACATAATATAATATTCAGTATACACTATGTATATACATAAATATATATATATATATATACAGATATTACTCAATAACCGTAATGGTTTTTCAATTGATGTCCTGCTGCTGCGGAGAAATATATAATATTATTGTGCGGGCAGTTCAAGGCTGATCCTTTAGAAATACTATACGAGTACATCCACCGCGAGAGCATTCGTTATAATATTGTTCGTGATTAATAATAATATTTTTTTCCATGTCCTCGTGTACCTATATATATGTATATTATATAGATTATCTAGTCTCTCGGGTTATCTTTTTGTACTCATCGTTTTGGTGGTGAAAAAAAAAAAATAGGTAATAAAAAAATCCAGCGGGACGACGACCGCTGTTTAATCGATATGGATCGCCGTCGAATTATTATTACTGTATTGTAGGTATGTGCATACCTACCCAATATTATTTGGCAGAAAAATAATTAACATATTGGTTATTATTATTATATTATCTAATGCATTTATAACACGTATGTATTAAACCGAGAAAATTATTAATTCTCTGCTTTACAGTTTGTCCGAAATACGCGGTTGGTATATAATATGCGTACTTGTATATTAGGTATATTTATCCTATAGTAAAAAAAAATAAAAATATATATATATAAACCTAATGTTTCGCAACGCTGTCTATATAGAAGAGTATAAACGGCAATGAATGAATATTACTGATTATATTTAAAATTTAAAATTAAATAATCTTATAAAAATAAAAATAAATGTGTAAAATAATAATATACTTATATAAATAAATATAATATATGTTTATAAAGGTATAAAAACTAGTTTCGATCATCATTTGCAGATTAAAAATGAATATAATGAAAAGACAAAAAAACAAAATATGAAAATTAACAAATATAGAATATATTATAAGTAATAAAAAACAAATTATTAAACGATCACAAGTATAAGTATAATCACATATACATTGAAGCAGCTGTTTGAAAATTATATTGTATCGCTGTCGTCTGGTAAGTATAGGTAAATATCACGAATGTCGAATAATATACCTATGTATACGTCCGTGGTAAATAGTATTATCTTTAAAATCTGTTTGGATATATATTTAAAATATTATTAAAACTACTATGTTTTACTTCATTATAAATGAGTAATCATTCTTCTAACACTGAATTTATAAATATACCTACCTATACTATATTTCTTTTGTTATTTAATATTATTGAATCTTAGATCTTAATTTATACAATACTAATACCAATGTATACACCTCGTGCAGAAAGTAAGACAATATGTACATACCTGTAGGTACTTAATATGTTGCGTTTTTTAGCGCTGCAGAAAAGGCTAAATTCTATATAACTATTACTTATTAGGTTTATTTTTTCTTCGATTTTCTCATCAAAATCATTACTTATGCGGCTGATTCTGAAAATTCCGTAAAAAACATCATTATACCTAGGTATATTATTATTGTTATAAACGACATTGTTTATTATTTTCTGGAAATTTCTTAAAAACGTTCCGTTGTTTTTCGCTTTTATTAATAACGCAATAATTTTATATTTTTTTCATATTCCGAAATCGAGATCGTCTATATTATAAACGCGAGATATTTGAACATGAAATCCGCGACAAAAATAATAACGTGTCGGTTTTCGTCGAAATTCCGAGAACAATATAATAATAATAATAATAATAATAATATTTTATAACGCCCGCGAAATTCGTAAACAGGCTGTATCTTTTCATTTTGGATTTTCAGAAAAATTCCCCGTCGCCTGCCTTTGTCGTCTCGTTGTTTTTTTTTCGTATTTTTCATCTTTTTATACAGTTATAAACATTTCGTTAAAGTGTATATTATTATTATTATTATTATTATGTACACCCGTTATGTACACATACACATATAATATAATATATCCGTACGCGAGTTTTCGAATTACTTATGCAAAATTATGTAAAACGTAAAATGTCATATTTCGATTATTTACACGTCGAAATACATTTCCAGTTTACACGTGTATTATAGTAGGTATATACACATATTATATTACATATATTATTATAAGGTCGACGCGCATAATATCATATTATAATATATATAATATTATGTACAATCCAAAATGCAAATTATCACTCTATATAGACACATCCGTTTCCCGTAAACGCATTTACCTCGTTGGATCACGGGGGTTGAAATAGTTTTTTGTTTTGTTATTTTTATTTCGTTGTAGCAGTGTGAAAACAAGACAAAAAGTTTATATGCGACCATGAATCATTATCTATAATATATTCAAATAATATAATATAGAAATGTATGTTGTAAATGTAAATGTAGCTAGAAATATATTTTGTGGTAGATAGCTGGTACCATGTAGATGGGGTGACACTGGATGTTACAACTATTTTGCCATTTTGGAAATTTCAAAATTCACCAGCTGGCCCCGTTTTCTTTCTACCTGCAAATATTAAGTATATATTCTGATCAAACCGAAACACCGAACTATTATAGGTATTAAACATTCTCAATTCTCATACAAAACCCATAAAAACCATATCATAACAAATCGAACCAAATTAAAAATTCTACTGCAGAAACCTACGTATTACCATTAACTTTTTACATTATTTTGAATAGAATGCAATTACGATATAACATCACTTTTTAGCCGCAATTGAAATCCGTTATGATTTATATATGTAGAATGTAGATTCAATATTTAATTAGGTAAATATGTTTACATAATATGGTACCTAATATAATAGTGATGAATGTATAATATATACCTATATATATTTGTATTACCACGATAATGTCATAACTGATAACGAACATAAAAATAATAAATGAAAATTACCAGCTTAGTGCTTACAATGTTTTACTATGTTAATTAAATATCTTAATAATTATTATTATTGGTCAATTAATTTAGTAAAACAAAATTAATATAGAGTCAGTGTCCTAGCATGAAATATTTAATATATACAGAGCTGTCAGTAGAAATATGCATAATTCAATCGTCTTGAAAATCCATAATCAAAATCATGATTTAACATTTTTTTTAACTTTTTTCCTATGGATTTTAATTTGAGCAAAAATAAAAATTAATAGAACGTTTAAAAGTATTGTCTACTTTCTTTTTTTATTTAAATCTTTTCTTTTTTACATCTTGAAATTTCATTGTATTTGTATTCTTATCTTTGTAGGTACAAACTGAATTATTAAACAATTCATAATATGTACCTGTAATGAATCAGTTACTATTACAATATTTAAAAAATTGATTATTTGGTTGCTTATATCATTAATAATTAATGTATAATATTATAATATGCACAATAATTTCTGTATTTTTTACTTAGTCCTCGATTTATTCATACCCGATTTATGCATAATACCTACACCATACGATCAGTACATTTATAATAATACTTGAATTTTATATTATACTATACAAGACTGTCATTGTAAAGGTAACTTTTGTATTGTATTTTGTATTTTTTCAACATATTAGATTGATTACATTTTTTTTTTACAAAAACCATTGATTTTGAGGATTTATAATTTTGAATTAAAAATTCATATAGTGATTTTAACCAGCTCTGACAATAATATTATTTATAATTTATATACATTTTGATGCATGCAAAACTAACGGAAATACGGTTACCTCCTATCGAATATCGAGTGGTTTTATATTTATTATTGTATTATATTTTTTCGATTCAGAATTCCGCTTGCGTGGACACATACCTGCAGTAGTCTCATAAGTACAACCAACTAAACTCTACACCGTTGTCGTTATATTGTATATTATTATAAATTATTATTATCATTATTGACATTATTATTATTATTACTATATCGCCGCAATATCATCGGACAATTATTACTCATTAATAATTTATAACGACGTGTACACAGAAAATGTCACGGTTTGTCGACCGAATTGTATGCGGTACGGGCCTTAGGTCTAGGTGTAACCTTTCACACTTTTTTCTTTTTGTTTTGTATTTTTACACTGAAATGTCTCGTTTTCTCGGCTAATAAATTTCTCTTAGATCCTACACTGCATTCGTGTGGCATGTGGTAAATTATGCAGCTGACTACGGAAGAACGGACATTTTTTATTTTTTTTTTTAACAAAACAGTATTATACTTAATATTTGAATGCCAAATTTTTACTACTTTTATATAAGATATGTATAAATAGTATAGATATTTATAAATTTGATTGAATTTTTAGTATAAAATATACACTTGTATACTTATGCATTTGTTATCAAATATTAATAAATACAAAATTACAGGTTACAAAATACATTATTATTTGGGTTAGAGAATTTTGATGAAATTTCATTTTACTCGGATCGATTTTTCTATATAGTTCGTTATTAAAAATATTACCGTGCCCCGTGGTATAATAGTATATATAATATATACCTATAGGTATGTGCATCGAATCAAATATCACGTATTTTATCTTTTTTTTTTTTTTTTTTTTTTTTAACAAAATTAAACAAATCGCCAGTTGAATGTACAAAACTTATTTTGTCGCGGATTTCTTTGTTTTGTTGGATATAGCTGATACATACATATGATATGTATAATTTATTAATATTTATACACAGTAATCCCTATATATATACGTGCTTGATATAACAAATTTCCGAACTGACACAAAAATCGAAATCCAAAATATTCGAAGATATCTATTATAGATGTATCACACAGAAAACGATGACGACAAGCATATATAATATATAATATATAATATATATATTATATTATTATAAATGGTCGCGTTAACATTTTTTTTTTTACGATTTCCGCGTGATGCATTGTGTGGGAGTATAATTGGGCGTAGAACGAAAACGAAAAGAAAAAAAGCTCGCCATAGCCATACGTTTATAAATACGGTAAACGTATATTTTGGGTCCAGGTGTTTGCAACCCCTTCAAAAATATTGTATTCCACAGTACACACACGGTTTTTTTTTATATTTTTTATATTTTGCCCTATAAACTTCGTATCTATAAGTAGAAAACGTGAAAAAGGGTTATGCGAACGGCGAGCATTATGTATGAAGAGTGATTTTTATATTATTTAACCATATATATCGGGGAGGGTTAGTTTTTTATAAAAAGGTCGAAATGAACAAAAAAAGAACCGGTCCCTCCTGTATCCCTATTGCACCATACACATCAGCACCCCTACATATATACCATACCTGGATATATGTACGTTTTTATTTATTTATTTTTTTTTTTTTTTAAGGAAAGGATTAAGGACGACCGTTTTGTCGTCGACTGTTGTTCGTGTTCTCGTGTATATATAATAATATGTGCGCGCTGAAAGAAATTAAAAAATTGTTACAATATAAAATGGCGACCCCGTTACGTAAACAGAAATCGGATACGGGATTAAAAATTTCGCGCTGCAGCGGATAGGGTATATACGTATACAGTGAATTATTTCCGCAAAGGGTGTATATGCACACGTCAAAATCCGGTTTAGGTCACGGTGAAATTCTCTCGATGCCTCTAGATATATTATATTGAAAAAATTTTATAAAAAAAAAAAAATAAATAATAATAAACAGAAATAACGACCTTTTATACCACGGATATGCCTATAAGACACGACCGCCACGACGACCAGGTGATAAAAGTGTTGTCGTCTATTTTCAAGCTGTCGTTTAGTGCGCTCCCAACTGTGATTTTAATATATTTAATAACAAACCTACGCGATGCGATTTAGGTATATATATATGTTATAAACCGTTAACGTCGAATGTTCTATTCTAACACGATAATGGTAATAATAATAATAATAATAATAATAATAACAACAATAATCATTTGTCACTTGTTTTAAAAAAAAACACACACACACACAATTCCCCCGACGATCGACGATAAATAACTCGTAATAAAAACTAATGTTTATACTGGTCTTTCGGTCATCCGCGTTGTCGGCGTGGATAGCGCCACAGGGTATGGGTACCTGCGAGTCAAAAATAAAAAAAAAATGTGTTAACACATAAAAAAAACCACCGGTATTTGTTAATTCGACTTATAAAATAAATCAAACGCGTTCGCGGTTGCGTTATATATCCGATAGTGTTTTTTTTTTTTTAATCGTTATAATATGATCATATTAATATGCAACTTGAAAACATTGACGAACAAAACACACTGAAACCCATAATCTAATATAATAATGGAGATAATATAGATAATATATATGATGTATCATATTAATATTACAATATTTCGTGTGCTACGTCAAATTTATAATAAAATGCGAAAAAAAATGTTACCTATAATATAAATGATTATATTGGCAACGTTTCTAAACATATTTCGACATATATATTCAACGCATTTGTTTACGTATTTTGCGATTTTACGAGAGGAAAAACGTTGCAACATATGAAATAATAATAATAATATAATATTATTTACATATTTCATTATACAACTACCAGGCACCAGTCATATATTGTTATTCGGATCCGATCCGGATCATGCGACGACGATCGGATTGCACGATATTCTATTCACTGTCTATATTAGGTACCTATACCTAAACCTACTTTCGCGTATACCTACTGATAACATTTTGTGTTTTTTTTTTCATCTCTCTGTCTCTCTCGTATAGCTTTTGCTCAATCATATGGCCACACATATATATATACGTATTTAGACGTTGACGTGAAAAGATCCTTATAATTAATAATCGTTCGAGAATAGATATTTTGAAATTCGATCATCTCGCGGTGGGGAAAAAAAAACGAAAATACTAGTAAAAAATTATATCGTTTTTCCGGGAGTAAAAAAAAATACAAACATTTTACCCGCGAGCGAATGACGAGAAATCGTTAAGGAAAACCCTCGTTGAAGAGGAGGCGGAGGGATGGGAAGTCGAAAAGCGAAAAAAAAAAAATATGAAGTATAATGTTTTTCCTTGTTGTTTCTGGTGGCATTGAATAGATAACGGATGCCCATTAATCACCGGGTAAAAAATATCACAGATTTCACTGCGAAGACACGAACAAACATCGCGCGGCGGGCAATATATAGCTCTCCGCGGTGGCGGCACATAGATATTTTCTGTTAATATTTATTTTACTCGCATATGTTCCTTTTTTTAACGGGTTGTGCGTACAATGCCTGCCGTGTGTGTATAATACCGGTAGAAAAATATATATACACGAAAAATAAATAAATAAAACGATTTCTTTTTATTTTATTATTTCTCTCTCCTTCGCTTCTTCTTCTGCCATACACTACTCTCGTGTACTTCTTTCCCCGTCACATATTATACACACTAAATCCCGCAGCAGTTCCATATAATAATAATAATAATAATAATAATAATACGGAGGAGTAGTCGTGCCCACACCTCTATAAGCGTTTCGGTTTATGCTTCGTCATGACCTCATACGTATATATATTATATTATGTGTGTACGTCTTTAAGACACGTTGCGCGTACAATTCGAATACCATTATCGTGTCTTTTCATCATCATTTTTAAATTTTCTGTAAAAAAAATAAAAAATAAAACACGGTGTTAAACCCGTGAAATCCGTATATATACGGTGGTGGTAAAAATGGCATTTTTTTTTTGTTAAACTATCCCTTTCAAAACGCGTATCCGATGAATTATGGGACGGAATATGTATTTTTTATGGGTGTATGTGTGTGTATATACACGTACATATATATCGCAGGTGACACCGATACTAAATGGATTTGTGCCCGAGGTAATTTTCACTACACCCACGGGAAAAATGATACGCGATAGAAATTCGGTTATATATAATAATATGTGCGTATAACTATTTATATACATATAGCCATATAGGGTGTGTTAAACGTCGGGTAAAAAAACGCACAATTCGTGTGTATCTATTATATACGTATATATACGTATTATGTATAGATATACTGAATATAGGAATACTGGATATTATGCTATAACTGGACTAAGCTAAAAATAAAAAATAAATATCATTTGACAAAGCCTAGGTCGTGGAATACTAAATAATAGGTACTATATATAGTTGCAGCGCAGTTTTGGGAGACAGTTTTTCCAAAAAATTAATTTTCACAATATTTTCATTTTTCTCAAATAATTTATTAATATTCCCAATTACAATATTTACAATATATATATATATATATATATAAGTTTCGATAAAATAACAATATATAATACGTATATAATATAGTTATTTCAATCAAATATCAGTTTCTCTATTAAAAAAAAAACAACATAATGTACAATGAAAATTAAATATTTTCCAAATATTAAAAAAACGGATTGTAGTAAAATTATAAAATAATATAAATTAAGTACCTACTATTTTCTGTTTTTAAATTTAAAATGTTATTTTTAATATTTATATTTTAAATAGAAACCAATATTTGTTTGAAATATTAAGTATATATAATTTATTACCTGTATAATATAATAATAATAATAATAATAATAATTCTTGTTGAAAATACTCTTTTAAGAAAACATTTTATTGGGAAAAATTGTTATAAATCACATCATAACTGTAGCTATATATATATATAATAAATCGTCTGTTTCTGTGCTTTTCAATGCAATCTTACACGAATATACTAGCTGGATAATCCCTTCCTTTCACTTTTTATACTGGATATGATGGATTTTTGATAACACGATCTCAGAAATTTTTTGAGAAAACGATGGCGTTCGGTTTTAATTTTGATTTTTTTTTATTACATACACCCTGTGGATGGAAAAAAAACTATACAGAGAAACTAAACCGATTTGTATCGAATCGGCTTATATAGGTAGAAAGACGAATTCACCGGATAATCAATTTTAAAGTCGACGGGGTGAGACCGAGGAGACCGATGGCGAGGGAGAGGGCGTGAGCGAGGAAAATGTTCAGAAGTCGAGAAAAGAGAAATATAAAAATAAAAAAATAGAAATAAAGAAGAAAGAATTTCCAATAATATCAACAATAATCGGTTACCATGGCGATTGAGTTTTTTTTTGAAATGTCTACGAGGCCTGTGCAGCGTTTAAACTTTTTATTTCAGTCGTACAATGGGTACTCGAACAATGGCTAAAAAGTTTAAAGTTCGATAATGTAATAATAAAAAAAAAGAAAAGAAATACCTGGTTTTATTCGAAGATCAATAGTTTTCATTAGAACAATACGTTCGTTCATTATAACATTCTTTCGTTTCTTTTTTTAATTTGTGTTGTTTCCCCCTCTGCTGCAGTTATAGTGGGGTCCGCGGGTTCGTCGCTGCAGCAGATACGAGCGCATGTTTATACCGAATCTGATAAGTTTTCAATTTCGCACACAATATGGCAATGGCTGCACAAAAAATATATATATATATTTAATAATAATATATATCTAAAAGGGGGATTGTAAAACTTTCAATTGGAGGAGACGTTGCGACATGACGATAACGAAATATTTCATCGTGCAGCCCGATGTACATAGGTAGTTATATATATATTATATTATATAAATTTCCATTCTTCATTAATACTGTACGGGGGCATGATTCGCAAAAAAATAAAAACTTTATCTCGATATATATCAGAGGCACCGGAAAATCCTTGGACTACCATATAGATATATGTGTATTATATACTTACTATATGTATACGTATGCTCGTGATGTATGCGATATTTGTCCGGTCGAGATTTGTTGAACTTTATTATATTATGTTTTTCTCTTGAAAATACTTATATAGAATCTTTTGGATTCAAAAGTGGGTATACGTACAGAAAATAAAAAGACACACGTTGATATATTATTACCATTTTACTTAGGTATTGTACATATATACAACTATCCATGTCAAGGGCGATGCACAAGACGTACCTATATGTGTGTGTATATATATATATATTATTATTATTATTATATATTGAATATATATAATGAATGACTTGCAAACTGCCGAACAATAATAACGCTTTTATATTATATATTATACACGTTTAAGTCGTTGGGTTTGGTCTAGTTGAGTATGTGTATTTGTCCCACGTGATCTCCTTGACGTCACTCTTAAAATACGAACATGCAGCATATAATAAAAGAAAATCCAATAAAAAAAAAAACCTTAATTACTTTTTGTTTTCGTGAATAATGTTGGAAATCGACATATTATTATATTTATATATATATTATACGTACAGCAATTATACGATTCCCAAAAGACTTTAACGGCGATAGGTCTATGTTTAATGTTTAGTGTACTACGAGGACTATCGACTGTCCACATCTATCTATCTATATATACATAGAACCTCATAAAATGAAGTAAAATCAAACAACTAAAATATTTATATTGTATAAGTATTAAGTACCTATTACTTATGGTCAAACAATTGTCTTTTTATAGTATATTATAGTTTTTTCGTCTGGGAAAAATATTTTAAAATATCGTATAAATTCGTATTCTAATAAAACAGAAATTCAACACTTTATTTTTGCTACACATAGTATGTATTTTGCTATCGTTTATATGAATTTATCGAAATTCTGTGGCTGGGAATTTGAAGGGAATACACAATACCTATATGAATGGAAAAATGTCACGTAATGAAAAAATAAAATAAATAATAATAATAATAATAATAATCTTACGAAACCGACAGTAAACTCCTTTAAAAAAATATAATACAATGTACACGCGGTGTTATAGGTATATGTATATAGTGATTCCCTATTTGATAAATTTCCCTTTTTAAACATCACATGTTTCATTGTATTCTGTTGTGTATATTTCGCTACTCTTTTTTTTTCCACAAAAAGACGGTGACCTTTTTTTTTCGTCGAAAGGGTTGGTCTCTCCCGAAGGATTTATTATTTCATTTCTATGCACACCTGGACCACTGCGAGTCTACGTAATTATGGGAAAACAGTCCGGCGTCTCTCCTTGCGTATGTCACCCCTTTCGCCCAGCATCGGGTTACGTCTGCCACCTTATATTTCTTTTCTTTTTTTTGCACAAAAAAATCATTCTGCAACTTTATATTATATATATTCGTATTACTGTGGCGTATACAGAAAAGAAAGGGACACGCACAATATTTTTTATTATTTTTTTTTTTTTTTGGGGGGTAAAATAAGGTGACACGGACAGCTCAGGTTACCTGCGCGCGCGGAACACAATGATTTAACCCTATCCGGTGGCTTCTCGTATTGTATCGTTATTGTTTTGTTTTCGCAATATACGGATTCTTTATATACCTATATTATAGAGGATTTTAAAATAAAAAAAATTTGCTCGTTTTTCTCATGGCCTCGCTGAGAACCGAATATGTGTAGGTAGTAGGTATACACTGCGTAACCCGACACCCGGCCAAAGATGACTTATAAGTCGCGCGTGTATTTTAATACATAATGTAATATACAATTTATATTTTTTCCCATTTTATTTATAATAATTTTTTTTTTTTTTTTTTGCTACAGATAACGGAATATCGAAACGGTCTCTGAGTCCGTTGGCGTTGACTACGACCAGACCCGAACAGCAAACTCCCGGCCAGTCTTCGATCGCCTCGGCCCTTAACAGCGTCACGATGGTCTTGCAAGGAACTCCTCCGAACGGTGGCAGTAGCGGATGTTCGACACCGACCAGCGGCGATTATTCGCGTTACGTGAGGAGGTTTAGCAGTTGTCAAGAATGCGGATCGGCTCGATGCCGAGATTTAAATTACAGGTACCTATATAATATACGATGACATAATTTCGTGTAGTAAATATATTATTAGTATTCAATTATTATAAATTACAATTTTTCCTAAAAAAAATTTATTTTTCAGAGAACATTTCCACTGTCTCGATTGCAACTCAAGAGTGTTCGTGAAGAAAGAAGAGATGATCAGACATTTCAAGTGGCACAAAAAAAGAGACGAGAGCTTGCAACACGGTTTCATGAGGTACTCGCCCAGCGATGACTGTTCCGACAGATATCAGGGATGCAGTCACAATCGCAAGCAGACGCATTATCATTGTATTCAGGTATGTATAAATTACTAGATTTTTTTTCAAAATATTTATTATAGGGTTTATATGGAACCGATTGTTTAAGATACAAAACAATAATGAACAATATATTATAATATTATGTTTATACAATGCGCGAATGTTAATCGGAACCCGTTTATTTCGTATTTCGCAGGGCACGTGTGACAAAGTGTACATAAGTACGTCCGACGTGCAAATGCACGCAAACTACCATCGAAAGGATTCGGCCATCATACAAGAAGGATTCCAGAGACTTAGGGCCACGGAAGAATGCCGGACTCCGTATTGCGCATTCTACGGGCAGAGGACCACTCATTTTCACTGCAGGCGTGACCACTGTCAGTTCACGTTCAAAAATAAGGCTGATATGGGTGAGTAACAACAAATCATTAACATTAATGGATACACAAAATACCGCATAAAATACACATAATATATTATTGGTTATCTCTCTTTTTTTTTCTAATTACTATAATAATATATAATTTCGAAAAAATATCAAATTAATATCCAATTCGTTCGTAAATAAAATACACATCTCTCGGGTGATTACGTAAAATAATATTCGCTGTACCTAAATAATAATAGTACAACGTTAATGAAAGGAAAAATAATACGCGTATTAAACGTGAACACTGAACAAGAATATATTTTAATTATATTCAAATAATTTAATAAAAACTACAAAATCTATATACCTATTATATAACATTATTAAAATGAATATCGCTTTATGCCTATTTATATTATAATACGAATCGTGGGAACCACTCTGCAAATTTCCTCCCCTGAAAATAAATTAGAATGTGAAAAAAATGTTTTTTTTTTTTATGGACAAAAAAGTAATTTATTTGTAGTTTTTAACACAATTAAAAACTATAGTATTTTTAATTTCATATATTCAATATTAATATAATTCAAAGATTCAGAATATCTAATTTATCTTTATTTGGAATTTTTAGCTTAAATTGCATTATTTTTGTCTCCGATTCTTTAACATCGTTTTTCACGTAGGTATAATGAAAATAAAAACGAGTAACAAAATTGATTTTTTACTGTACTTTTCTAACATTACATATTTTTCAATTCTCATACTTTTTCCATATTACATAAAAATTATTTCAAGCTATTGAATATATTTCACTATTTTTATTGTTTTATGTTTATAATTGTAAATGCTTTTTTGATACTTTTCAACACTCAACATCGAAAATTATACAACATTTAAACTCATTTTAATTTAATTTGTTTGTGTTGTATATATAATATTCTAGAAAAACACAAAACCTATCACATCAAGGACGAACAGTTGGCAAGAGACGGATTCAAAAAATTCATGAAACCCGACCCCTGCGGTTTTTCGAATTGTCGGTTTTCGCAAGTGTGTAATCACATCCATTGCGTGCGAGACGGATGCAACTACGTGCTGCATTCTAGCGGGCAACTGTTGAGTCACAAGCGGAAACACGAACGCAAGGACAGCGAAATCGCTTACAGGAAATTCAAGCTCGCCCAACAGGCCGTGATGAACATGACGGGCGGCGGTGGCGTCGCCGTCGGTAACCAACCGGACCAGGTAAGTGACGACGAATGGGGTCCGTGGGACGGAAGACGTCGTGCTCACGCCGCAGCGGATTCACAGATGAACGAGTTGTCGATATCGCCGAGCAGCTCGCTGCAATTCCTCCATCAGCAGGCCAACTCGCTGGCCTCGCTGTCCGCGCTGGCCGCGCAGGCCGGCGACGCGGCCAGCTACAGCAACAGCTCCAGCGACGGCGGTGGCGGTCCCATGTCGCCGCTGTCTGCCACGCCGCGTGCGCCGTCCAAGATCGGCGGCCACGGGTTTTTCACGGACAATTCGTCTGCCCCGCCCGATGGCCTACCAGATGACGTCGAGATGTGGCCCAGATACCTGACCCGGTTCAAACCGCATACGTGCACCGGCGGTTCGGGGTGCACCCTGTATGACGCTGACCATTTCCACTGCAAAGAACCGAACTGTGAAACGCCCGTCAAGTACGTATATATTTAAATTTTTAATCAAAGTAGTATGCATATCACCGATATGGCTTAAAGTGAAAATAGATACTAAGTCCAGAGTGTTTTCTTTTTCAAAATCGTTCAAAATATTTTTCTATATACCATGTCATATTGTTAGCATTTTCAAGGCGGATGTTTTAAGCTACAAGTCATATTTGTAAATCAATTTATAAAAAAAATAAATGAAGAAAGGATTACCCAGGGTGTATGTGAACATAATTGAAGATATGTATGAGGGGGCGAGTACAAGAGTGAGATGTCTGTGTGGAGAAACTGAGGATTTTAGGGTCAGAGTAGGGGTACATCAGGGTTCAGCTTTGAGTCCTTACTTATTTTCCCTGGTAATGGATGAGATAACAAAGGATATACAGGGGGAGGTACCATG